>JAJPUD010020343.1:5520-24891 GCA_023553655.1 Myrmecobius fasciatus | reverse complement strand
ATAATAATAGCTCCAGCCTCTCTAAATAAAGATCAAAAGAGATTAACATATAAAGTGTTTGCAAATATTAAAGTCATGTAAATACTAGCTGTTATTATGATTGTTCCTAAAAAGCTAAAATTTGATTAACAGAAAGTCATCCATTTGGACTCAAAAGATCAAGTACACATGTAGCAAGCAACAGGATTAAATAGTAGTATGTGTGAAAGAAACCAAATCTAAATTTAGTCATGTGAAAAATACTCTAAATCACTATTGATTAGACAACTGCAAAATGACTCAACTCTGACATAGCAGTTCCATGTATCATATTGGTTAAGATGACAAAAAAGAAAATGTTAAATATTGAAGGGAATGTGGAAAAACTAGGATGCTAATTCATTGTTGGTAGAATTGTGAACTGATCTGGACAATAATTTAGAATTATACCCCAAAAAACTATCAAACTGTATATATTCTTTGATTCAACATTAACACTATCAGGTCTGTATCCTAATGAAAATATTTATAGCAGTTCTTTTAGTGGTGGCTAAGAATCAGAAATTGAGGGGATATCCATCAATTATGAGGAATATTATTGTGCTATAAGAAATGACAAGCATACTTCCTTTCTGTGTGATCCTGGACAAGTCACTTAACCCCAATTGCCCCTGCATAAAAAAAAGAAAAGAAAAAGAAAAAGAAATGACAAGCATGATGATTTCAGAAAAAACCTGGAAATATTCACAGTGAAATGAACAGAATCAGGAAAATATTCTAAACACACAAAAAAATTGTACAGTAAAGAACTATGAATGACAGCTCTTCTTAGCAATACAAGACAATCCTAAAGGATTCATGTTAAAACATGCTATCCACCACCAGAGGAAGAACTGTTATGGTATGAATACAGACTGCAGCATAATATTTTTCACTTTCTTTCTTCCTCTCTTCTTTCTTTCACTCAATCTTATTTTTCTCAAGTTTTCTTGTATACAAAATGATTAACATGGAAATGTTTGTTTGATTATATATGTATAACCTTGGACTGCTTATTATCTCAAGGCAGAAAGGCAAGGAAGAGAAAGAGAGAGAGAATTTGGAACTCAGAGCTTTTTAAAAAATGATTAATTGTTTTAACATGTCATTAGGGGAGAAAATCCTATTTTTAAAAATAGTGTGCATACTCTACTGGATTGTAAATTCAATGGAAGTCAATAGTAGAATGTTGTAGACAAAAAAAGCCAATGAAATCTTGGGCTACTTTGAAAGGCAATACCAGGAATACAGAGATGGTAATTTCTCTGCCATCTTCCAAGAGCAGGTACCTAGGATATGACCAAAAACTCCTCAAGATTTATCAGATCTCATAGCTTCACTTTATTGGTCAAGCTAAATACCATGGAAAGGAGGTACAGTGAAAGAAGAAATCAAGAAACACCCAGTAATTCATCGATGACAAAAATCCTGGAAAGGAGACAGGAGTAATTAAAAAGGCATTTTATAGCCCTTTAAGGTTTGCAGTGAACTCTACATATATAATAGGGTGATCCCATGGTGCATATGTGATGTTTCTCCATGGAAATGAAAATGAGCTGTGAGTCTCTATTGTTGCACTGAGTGCACTATATTCCATCAGAAATAAAACCCTTATTAGTTTATGTTTTCTTTTATTATTTCTTTTACTTAGTACGGTGCCCAACACATAGTAAGTACCTAATAAACGCTTATTTATTTGACCCCATCAATGAGGAATAAGGTCAAGGATGATAAGTACTTGCACTACAGAGACCTATCTTATCAATAGACTGAAAGAAAGGGAGGAGAAAAGGAGAAAAAAACTACACACACACACACACACACACACACACACACACTTTTCTAAGTCCCCAGCTCATAAGTAGAAGTCTCTGATATCACTTCAACTCTGATTCCCTATTTCTTAAGTCTGCAGTAGTATTATTTTCCCAATTTCTTCCCAAAAACCCCAAATGCAAAAAAGACTTTCCAAGACCCGATAAAATGAGTATCAATTTACAAGAAACAAGTGTTTGAGTTGGGATTCTTTCCCTGAGAAACTTTTTAGACTCAACCCAGGGCATCAATTAAAGTGTTAGTATCTGAGTAATTGGAGTCTTCAAACCTTTTGCAGATTTCACACAAGCCTTGTCACTGAACAGAGAAAAGTCAAATTCAAGCTACTGGCATCACTGGTGTGCTTGATTAGATGCACTTTTCTATCTAGAATGCATACTTTCAAAATCTACTTCAAAGAATCAAGAATAATGTAATAGCTTCCTGGAAAAAAAACACAAAGCACAACAAATTTATGACAGAGAATTTTGTGACTTTAATGAAAGCAATAACCACAGTAAGAAAAGCCCCCATCACCACTTTAATGCATCCTCATGGGCATCTTGCAAAAACATCACTTGCTCCTTGGGATATTAAAATGCTATAAAGCAGCAAACGCTGTTACAAAGTCTTACCTTTTCTTTATAAATCACATTACTAAGGATGGAGAGAAATTTTGCTTTTTTATATTTTAGCTACCTACGGTATAAAGAAAAGTACCAGATTTGGAGTCAAAAGACCACGCTTTATCATTCAACAGCTATGTAATTTTACTCAAGCTCTCCCTTCTTCACGAGTGAATGAATGAATAAAAAATGCTTATTCAACACTTAATATGTGCAAAGCACTGTGCCAAATGCCAAGGATACAAAAAAAGTAAGAAGGCTCCTATTCTTAAGGAAATTAGATTAGGGGAAAAGCTCATAAAGGAGGTTTGTGAGCCTTTCATGTTTCCTCAACTGCTAATACCTCCTTTCCTCAGATTGTTGCATTCTTTCTGTATATATTCTGAATATACTTGAATGCATGTATGTTGTTTTCTCTATTCACTTGGAGGATTCTTGAGGGCAGGGATTATTTCACTTTTGCCTTCACTGACACGATACTTAGCATGATTCCTAACACTGAATGCACAGTTATTTAAATTTTATTTTTTTATTTAATTTTATATATATATATATATATCATAGTATATATTATTATTCAATATTATTATTTATATTAATTATATAATATATTATATTAATTATTTTATTATATTAATTATGTAATATAACTTATTAAATAAATTATTTCCCCTCTATGAATGTGTCTAAAACTCTATAGAATTAGGAAGATTGCATTGACTTATGACAATGGAAAGAACTCTGACTTTCAGGTCAGAGGACCTGGCTTCAGAACCTCTCTCTGGCATTTACTGCCTATATGATTTTTGGCAAATTATTTGAAGATTTAAGTCTTAGTTTCCTCATCTAAAAAATAAAGAAATTGGACTAGATGGCTTTTGAGGCCTTTCCAAATGGTTAAATCTATGATTATTTCTTAGATCCAGAAAAGTTCTCCCAATTTGGAATGGAGAAAGGATTTTAGAGACTATCAGATCCAACCTAATGATAACCCTGTCTAAGTGGGATCTGTGGGATGGAAAAGGACAAGGGGCCTAGCAGATTGAATATTTGCTTCTGGATGAATTTGTTCTAGCTAGAAAACATGCATGAATCTAGCTACTTCATCATAGAACTGATTTTGATTCTGGGGTCATGTTGGGCTCAAACCAAAAGAAATGGCTTTGCATTTATGTTCTTGATCATAGATTACAGGGAAAATTGCTAGATTCAGAGGCAGATGGAATCTGGCTTCAAATCCCAAATGAAATGGTTATGCTGGGCAAGCTATTTGATATCTTTGGGTCTCAGTGTTTTCATCTCTATAATAGGAAATATAATACATGCACCACCAGCCTCACAAAGTTGTTGTAAGGAACATGCTTCAAAATCTTAAAATTTTACAGAACTGTGAGTTCTTAATGTTACAGATGTATGGATACAATCATTAAATACCACAAGAACATTCCTCTGAAAACTAGGAAACTTGGGTTCTAGTCCTACTTCAGCTATATTCAACTAGTATGTGACTTTGCATAAGTCATTTAACTCCTCATTTTTTGAAAAGCAAAGTTTTGTTGTGGGGAAGAAAAAACTACCCTAGAAAGAAAAATAAAGTACTCACAACATTCTAGTTATATGATTCAAGCAAGATAATTAACCAACAAATGTTTATTAAATACCACTCATTTTTCCAGAGACTAGAGTTACAGAAACAAAAATCAAACATCTCCTATTCTCAAGGAGCTGACATTCTAGCATGGGTTGGAAACAACTCTGCCTTATACAAATATATGCAAAATATAAACAAATAAGATACAAGACAACCTTGGAATGGAAGGCATTAGCAGTTGGGGAGACCAAGGACCTCATATAGAAGATGATACTTCAGCTAAGCCTAGAGGGAAGCAAGAGATAACATGAAATAAGAGAAATATTATTTTAACAACAGCAGCTAGTGAAAAGGCATAAAAATAGAAGGCTGACTCTCATCTGAGGAGCAGAGAGAAGGCCAGCCTGGCTGGTATGTAGAATTTATGCATAGGAATCATGGAAAATAAAGTTGGAAAAGTAAGATGGAGTCAGCTTAGAAGGAGCTTAAAATGACAAACAGGAGAATTTGAGTTTTATCCCAGAAATCATAGGAAGCCATTAAGTAGAAGGTGATATGATTAAACCAAAAATTCAGGAAAATTCCTTTGACTACTGTGCAGAAAATAGATGGGAGTGAGAATAGGGAGGCAGAGAAAACAATCGAGATGCCAGTGCAATAGTCTAAACCAAGAGAGAGAATGGCAGCCTGATGTAGAGTAGGAACCATGTAAATAGAGATAAAGTCAGAGACAGAGACAGAAACAGAGAAAGATAGACTGACTGAGACAGAGACAGAAAAAGAGAGAGAGGGAGAGGTTATCAAAGTAAAAGTGACAAGATTTGGCAGCTGTCAGGATATGTGGATGTAGGGCAAGAAGAGTTGGAGGTGTTAAATAGTACATAAAACTGTGAACCCAGGTCTAGATGGGTTTTTCCTCCAAAAGGAAACAATAACACATTATCTATCTGAAGGTAGGGTGTGGATCAGAGGATCTCTTGACATCCTTTGTTTCCCTAAGATGAAACATGATGGTCAACATATATCATGATATTTGATTATGTCAAGAGTCAATGAGAAAAAAATTTATATTGATTTTATTTATGTATATGCATAAATATATATGTATATGTATACTTGTATATATGTATATGAACACAGGTATGTGGTAGTCCCATGGGAAGCATGTTTAAGTTTGTGTACAATGTGATCTAATCATGGATAGATGTGCATATATGTACATGCATGAATATGTATATCCATGTATGTAAGCAGGTATTATGGATATTTATTTATTCATTAAAAGAGAGGAAAAAGAAAAGATAGGCATATTAAGAGTCAGTTCATTCAGAAACCAACCGTAACAGAGAATTCAGTAAATGAAAGTGACATTGCAATAAATTTGGTTTGGGGATTCTTCCAAAATCTTTAGCATTTTTTTCACCTTATTTAATACTGATCCATATGTATATAAGGCATATTAAGGACTTTCCAATTGCCCCAAACTGCTTGTCAACAAATCCAAGCAATTTGCATTTAAAAAGACTGCCTTAAAAAGTTTCTCCTGTGATTGGAAAATCCAACCATTAAATTATGTGTAAATAAAGTAATAGATGATCTTCCATTTTGGAAGCGTTCAGAAGATAATTCAGCTGACTATAAATAAACATTTAAACTTCCCCATAACATTTAAAGGAAGCAGTCTTTATCTGAGAATAATAAGAATGAATTTACATTTCCTTAGTAATTTGGGGCTTACAAGAACTTTCTTTATAATGAAATTTTGAGGCAATAATATAAGTAACTTTCATTTGTCTTTAAAATTTCCATGACACTTGATATATATTATCACATTGGGATGCAACAGTAGTCCTCCCAGGCAAATACTATTATTTCCATTCTTAAGATGAGAAAACAGGCTCTGAGAGCATTCGATTTCTACAGGGCAGGTTAGTTAGCAAGTGCTAAAGCATTATCTGAACCAAACTTCCAGAAGCCACTTGCAACACTCCATTCACTGAATCATGCTGCCATCTTTATAATGTATCATAAAGATCCCATTTCTATGATGTTCTGAGAATTACAAAGTGATTCTCTCAGGACTGTGAAGAAGGCTTTACAAGATTGATTATCATCTCCTTCTCACCTCTCCCTCCTGAAATCTCTCTTTTCCTTCAAAATGCAGCCCAAGTACCAGCTTCTTTATGACGTCTTCTCAGGCTACCTTATATTTAATTACATTGTCCAGGTCTTCCAAAAGTCTTAGGGAAGTGTTAAAACTTTGGTAGCTTTTTAAGCTTTAAAAGCTTAAATCTTCACTAAGAATTTTGGGATATTTTGTATTGATTCACTTTATCTTTAGCATGTATTTGCTTCGATATGTCCTTATTGTTTACTCCATTAGAATGGAAGCCCCATTGCTGAGGGACATTATTTCAGCTGTTATAATTGTATCCCTGCCACATAATTAATAACTGCTTTTTGTTGACTAATTGTATTTCTTTTCTAAGAAGCTCCCCTTTAATTTTCCCTATTTCACACCTCTCTAGAGTACCATTATCAACTCCTCCTTCTCATTCACCATATATATCTGCTTCTTTTTCACTCTTTGCCATTTCTACCTCCACAGCATCCCTCCTTATCTCTCCACTCACATAGCTGCCATCTTAGCCTGGACCATTACAACAACTTTCTAATTGATCTCCTTGCCTCAAGTCTCTGCCAAATCCAATTCATCCTCCACAGAGCTGCCATGATGATTTTTCTAAATCACAGGTTTGACCACGTCACTCCCCCCATTAGCATCCCTAGAAAGGATTTGATTCCAGTCCTTTGTTTGGCATTTAAGGTGCTTCACAAATAGATCCCACTCTACCTCTCCAGATGTTTTACATATTACTCCTCCTTACTTTCACTATAGTCTAGACAAAAAAAATGCATACTTACTTGTACATAGAACAGTCCCTCTTCTATCTCCATACCTTATGATAGCTATAATTCACTCCTGGAATACTTTCCCTTTAAACATCCATCTCTTAAAATCCCTGCTTTCCTTCAAGCTTAGATGTCTTTTCCCAAGCCTGCTAAGTACTAATGCCTTTCTCTTATCCTTCCATCAATTTATGTTGAGTATATATATTTTATGGATACCTATATATGTAAGTACATATAAACTTATATAATATACATATATATATAAAACACATATTTGCCACTTAATGCTTATTGATTGATTGGCAGTTGTCTAGCAAACCAAGTTAAGTGATTTGCCCACTGGGACGACACAACTCATTTGTGTCAAAGAAGACTTGAATCCAGGTCTTTCTGACTCCAAAATTAGCCACCTGTCTCTCTTCATTTCTCCCTTAAATCCCTTGGGCAATCATTTCAGACAGACAAAGAGCTTAGGCCAGGAATGATGAGAAGGATATTGGACTGTATTATACACATGAAATAGGCAAGTATTTCCAATGATCCTAAATCAACTCCTTCCAATAAAGATCTACCCCTGGAATCAACAAATGGGCTTATGGTATAGCTGTAAGTCATAGAGCAGCATAATTTTTTTTAATTTTTTTCAAAACATATGCATGAATAATTTTTCAACATTGACCCTTACAAACCCTTATGTTCCAAATCCTCCCCTTCTCCTCTCCCCTTCCCCTAGATGGCAAGTAACCCAATACATGTTAAACATGGCAAAAATATGTTAAATCCAATATATGTGTATGTATTTATACAATAATCTTACTGTAGGAGAAAAATCAGATCAAAAAGGAAAAAAGTGAGAAAGAAAACAAACAGAAAGAGTGAAAATACTATATTGTGATCCACACTCAGTTCCCACAGTCTTCTCTCTGGGTCTAGATGGCTTTCTTCATCACAAGATCATGGGAACCGACCTGGATGATCTCATTATTGGAAAGAGTAACATCTATCAGAATTGATGATCATATAATCTTGTTGTTGCCATGTATAATGATCTCCTGGTTCTGCTCATTTCATTTAGCATCAGTTCAGATAAGTGTCTCCAGGCTTCTCTAAAATCATCTGAGCAGCATCATCTTGAAAGAATCAAAATTACAGGCAACTCGAAGGCTAACAGAGAGATATGTGGCAATGTCACTAATAATGATTTACATATAAGAAGTGACAGGAAAGAGGTCACTAAGGACAACTGCCATCAGAAAAGTTACTGTGCTAATTATTATCAAGAACACGAAAACATTGATGGGCAGTCTAAATCCAACATTGGTACCCTAGTGACATTAAAAGAACCAGAGGAAGGTTTCTAGCACTTCAGATGGATTATTTATGTGACTTGATCAAAAGACTCAAGTGAGAATTGTGCAAGATGAGTGACTGCAATCCACTCCAAAGGAGAGCACCCCGAGCATAATGAAATTAGAGAATATTTTGTCGTGTAATTTCAAATAAACTTGATTTAGGCTGCCCACTGTAACCATTACTATTTAATATTGTATTAGAAATGTTAGCTTTAGCAATAAGAGAAGAAAAAGAGATAAAAGGAATCAGAGTAGGTAATGAAGAAACCAAATTATCACTCTTTGCAGATGACATGATGGTATACTTAGAGAACCCTAGAGACTCAACTAAAAAACTACTAGAAACAATTCACAACTTTAGCAAAGTGGCAGGATTCAAAATTAATCCACATAAATCATCAGCATTTTTATATATTACCAACAAAGTTCAGCAGCAAGAGATACAAAAAGAAATTCCATTCCAAATAGCAGATGATAGGATAAAATATTTGGGAATCTATCTGCCAAGGAAAAGTCAGAAACTATACGAACTAAATTACAAAACACTTTCCACACAAATAAAATCAGACCTAATCAATTGGAAAAATATTAAGTGCTCATGGGTAGGCAGAGCGAACATAATAAAAATGACAATGCTACCCAAACTAATCTACTTATTTAGTGCCATACCAATCAAACTCCCAAGAAATTATTTTACAGATCTAGAAAAAAAATAGTAGCAAAGTTCATTTGGAAGAACAAAAGGTCAAGGATTTCAAGGGGATTAATGAAAAAAAGGCAGATGAAGGTGGCCTTGCTGTACCAGATCTAAAACTATATTATAAAGCAGCGGTCATCAAAACCGTTTGGTACTGGCTAAGAAATAGAGCAGTCAATCAGTGGCTAAGGATAGGATATCAGGACTATCTAGGCAATAACCTTAACAATCTAGTATTTGATAAACCCAAAGACCCCAGCTTTTGGGATAAATACTCACTATTCAGCAAAAACTGCTGGGAAAATTGGAAACTAGTGTGGAAGAAATTAAGGCTTGACCCATACCTAACACCACATACCAAGATAAGACCTAAATGGGTTCATGATCTAGATATAAAGAGGGACTTTGTAAGCAAGTTAGAGGAACGTAATATAGTTTATCTCTCAGACCTGTGGAGATGGAATAAATTTATGTCCAAAGAAGACCTGGAACTCCTAACTGAATACCAGATGGATAATTTTGATTACATTAAGTTAAAAAGTTTCTGTACAAACAAAACAAATGCAGACAAGATTAGGAGGGAAGCACCAAATTGGGAAATCATCTTTACATTTAATGGTTCTGATAAAGGCCTCATTTCTAAAATATATAGAGAATTGTCTCATATATATAAGAATTCAAGCCACTCTTCAATAGATAAGTGGTCAAGGGATATGAACAGACAATTTTCAGATGATGAAATTAAAACCATCTCTAGTCATATGAAAAGTTGCTCCAAATCACTATTGATCAGAGAAATGCAAATTAAGACAACTCTGAGATACCACTACACACCTGTCAGATTGGCTAAAATGACAGGAAAAGATAACAATGAATGTTGGAGGGGATGTGGGAAAACTGGGACACTAATACATTGTTGGTGGAACTGTGAACGGATCCAACCATTCTGGAAAGCAATTTGGAGCTATGCTCAAAAAGTTGTCAAACTGTGCATACCCTTTGACCCAGCAGTGTTTCTACTGGGCCTATATCCCAAAGAGATCTTAGAGGAGGGAAAGGGACCCACCTGTGCAAGAATGTTTGTGGCAGCCCTTTTTGTAGTGGCTAGAAACTGGAAACTGAAGGGATGCCCATCAATTGGAGAGTGGCTGAATAAATTATGGTATATGAATGTTATGGAATATTATTGCTCTGTAAGAAACGACCAGCAGGACGATTTCAGAGAGGCCTGGAGGGACTTGCATGAACTGATGCTGAGTGAAACGAGCAGAATCAGGAGATCATCATACACAGCAACAACAGTATTACATGATGATCAATTCTGATGGACATGGCTCTCTGCAACAAAGAATTGTCTCAAACCAGTTCCAATTGTTCACTGAAGAAAACCATATACACCTAGAGAGAGGGAAATGAAATATGGACCACAATGTAACATTTCCATGATCTCTATTGACATTTACTTGCATTGTGTTGACTTTCTCTGATTTTCTTTTTTTTTTTCTTGTAGATAGGATTTTTCTTGTATAACTTGTCAAGCATTTCAACATTATTAACATGTAGTGGACTTCCTGCCATCTAGAGGAGGGGAGGGGACTGGGGGTAAAATTTGTAATGGAAAGCTTTGTAAAGATCAATGTTGGGGAACTACCCCTACATATGTTATACAAATAAATAGCTTTAATAAATTAAAAAAAAACAAATAAACTTGATTTAACCAAAAATGAAATCGCTTCTAAGAAAATTACATTTTGTTTTTAATTGAAAAAAACAAAGTAATACTCTTCTTTAATCTTTTCCATTTTAAATGTTTTCTCTAACTTTAATCTTTTCTTTTTCAAATTTACAATATTAACTTCAGTCATCTCTCAATTATAGGGACTAATAGATGGGAGCAGTGGTGTGAATAATCTAAAAGAAATGTTTATTACCCTGTAGAAAGCATTGTCTGGTCTGGATATTTTTTGTCACCAATTTACCTCCCTAATTATGTTTGCCTTAGTGTTCCATTTATTTTTCATTATGCTTGTAATGCAGCAACTGATGATACAAACTACCTATGTGCACAATGACTGCTCCCATTTCTGGGATGCTTTCTGGCCTGCAAAGTAAGGGTTGATATTGCTTATCCTGTTCTACAAATGTGCCCCTGAGGCCCAGGGTAGGTACGCTATTTGTCCAGAACCATACAGCCATCAGTGGCAAAAACTCAGTGTCAACATGGGTCTTCTAATGAGAAATATGTTGTCTTTTCAGTTACAATATACAGGAGAAATAATGACATTACTTAGTATTAGGTGTCTCGGACTTGAATAGTTTTAAACTTTAACAACTCAAAACTGCACTAACTGTTGGAAAGACTTGAATTTATACAGACATTGGAGAAAGACAGAGACAAATAGAGAAATGGAGACAGAGACACAGAAAAATAAATAAAGGTAGGGGGAGACAGAGAGAGACAGAGACAAAGACAAAGATGAGAGAGACAGAGACAGAAACAGAGAGAGACAGAGACAGAGAAAGAGAAAGACAGAGACAAATAGAGAGAGACATAGAGAGACAGAAACAGAAACAGAGTATGTGGGGGGGAGCGGTGTATGTAGAGATAGTGAAATGACTCAATGAATAGAGTGCTAAATCTGGAGTCAGGAAAATCTGAATTTATTTTAGGCCTGAGCTACTCTCTAGCAGTGTGACTTTGAGCAGGTAACTTAATTTCTATTTATCTTAATCTACTGGAGAAGGAAAAGGGAAACTAATCCCAAATCTGTGCCAAGTTAAAACTATGTCAAAAATCAGACACACCTGAATAACTGAACAACAATATGTATGTATATATAATCTGCATATATACATGTCTATATATGTATATATATAATATGTATATATTAAATTATATTGGTATTTTATATTATATAGGTATTTACATTTTACAAAGTATTTTACACATACTATTTTAACAGATGAAAAAACTGATAGAGATAAGTTATTTATAACAAAGCAGAGTTATTAAACCAGTTGGGCTTTTATCACCTCTTACCTAGGTCATTGCGGGAGACGCCTAACTAATTTTCCCATTTGCAGAGTCTCCCTCCACTCTAATATTCATTAGAATATTATATTCTAATATATTCATTAATTTTTTGCTTCTGTATACCCAGTTATCTCTGGTACCCAGAACTCTAGAATATGAAACATAGATTTTGACAAAGTCAGCTACTTGGGCTATGAGTAAGTATCATTTAGGACTGGAATCCACTGGCTACCTCAAGCAATGAATGGAGGCATAAGCTTTATATGTAACAAATATCATTTGTCACCAGAATTTGATCAATTATTTCTCATTACTGAAGAGCTTAATCATTGAAAAATTTGTAACCATTGTAAATATTTCAATAGGTTAACATAAAGGCTTAACAACACACCTATAATTGGAATCTGGGAGGAAAGTAGGGCTTGTACAGACACGGAGAGAACTCATCTCCAGAATGGATCAAAGTTCAAAACAATTCAAAGAAAAAACATCATAGTTTAAAGATGGAAGAGATCTTAGAAGCCAAGAGATCAAAGGGTCACAGATATGGAGCTCAGAGGAATATCAGAGATCATCTGGGTCAAACTTCATTTCACAGATGATGAAACCATGACCCAGAGAATTTAAGTGATTCAAGATCATACAACCTTGTATTTAGGCCAGAAATTATCCCTAGAGTGACATTGAGTATAATTCCCTCACTTCCCAGAGGAAGAAGCTAAAACCCAAAGTCCCAAAGATACTAAGGTTTAGAGTCAGGATTTAAATCTACATCCTGTGGCTCTTGATCTAGCAAGCTTTTTAGTGCTCCTACTACATCACATCATTGTAGAGAGTAGACATTTACTAAAGATTGGCTAAATGGAGTAATCCTACCCAAAGTGATTTTATCAGTGGAATGGTAAGAGAGAAGAGAAAGACAGACATCATGAGGAGGGAAAATGGAGATCAGGAGGTCAAAGGGTAAGGATTGCTATGTTCCCCTTAAGGTTTTCAATAAGTAAAAGTAATTTCATCACAAGTGTGAATAACCAACTAGAACCAAAATGCTCCAGAATACATATTTTTAGGTTTGAGATTAAAATGTAGCAGGGTATCTATCATTAGGAAATACCCAGAAAATAATCTTTCCTGTTCCTTAGAGAAATCTTCAAAACATAAATTTCAAACTTCCCCCTTTAAACATAGAATGAGGAAATACCCAGAATACTTACTCATTCTTTGGCTTGTCAGTTTCTGCTACAATCCATAATACCTTTTGTCATAACAAGAACAGGAAAAGTGGCTCTGTCCATTCTTTCCCAATTAAAAGTTCTACAATCACTTGTTATGCAAATCCCAGGTGACTCCTGACAGAAAAGAAAAAAAAAACTTTGAAAAGTGGATCAGCTCTCACTGAAATGGTCATTAGGAAAACCCACATCCATATGAAGAACAGTGTCAAATGCCTTTAATTAAAAGGACTGTGTTTTACATTTTGGAGGCATTTTATAAGTATTGATACCCAGTAGGGTGCATCAGATGAGAGAATTAATTACAAGTAGAACATTAAAGCCCTTTTCATCTAAAATTAGATCACTTCTCTTCCTTTTTTCAGTCTTTCTCTGGCAAAGTGTGTTCAACTGGCAAAGTCTCTTCAACTTGTCATATTCTGTCTTCAATAACAATACCCAAAGAACAGGTGGTATATGAAGGAACCAGAAGTCCAGGTGTTGGCACATCAAGCAGTGTGGGCAATAAGCCCAGTGAACATTTTTTGGGGCAAGGCTGGAACTGCACAAAAATGGGTGATGGAACTGCCTATGGGGTACAACTTTAAGTGTGGGAAAAAAAAAACACTCTGAGACACCAAAAGCCTCTGCCTTCTGTTTCATTGACGTCTGCAACCCCAATCTGGATTTTCATCCTGTCTATGTCACTTCCTCTATGTATGATCTTAGCCAAGTGAGTTACTTGCCCTGGGCTTCAGTTTCTTCACCTGTAATTTAGGAGGTTGAGCTGAATGATAAAGCCTCTTTCAGCTCTATTCTATGATGCTTCAGTGAAAAAAAGAATATATAACAAAATGAGATGTAAGGCAAAAACTGAGTGGCTTAATAGATAGAGTTCTGGGTTCAAGATCTGCCTCTAACACATACTATCTGCATGATGCCTGACAAGAAGTCACTTAATCTCTCAGTGCCCCAATATTGGTTATGTGATCCTGGACAAGTCACTTGCCTCTCAGGGCTATTGATATTTATCTAAGTCTATAAATTGTAGAAGGGATAAGCATTGGTGGAGTTTCTCCCCAGGAACTTCCCACATGTATACTCCTTTTTTTTAATTTTTTAATGAAACTATAGAACCTTTTAAAGCATCTTGGTATAGTGGAAAGAGCTTTGAATTTGGCATTATAGAGAAGAAGAGACCTGGTATCTGGGACATGGATTCCAATCCTGGTTAATTTCAATTCCTGGATAGATATGAATTGGGGCTGTATCTGGGATTTCACTTAGTTAAGAAACAACCACCAACAATGCATATCTGTGCTTTTACTGCATTTATAGTCAAAAAGAGTACCCAGAACACTAAAAAGCAAGGGATTTGTTCAGGGTAACAAACAGTCAAAAACCCAGATCTCCATGACTCTTTAGTTCTGGCCACTCAGCCAGTCTTGAATCCATCTATCTGTATAAATACATAGAACATATTACTCCATCATTCCATAAAATGAGCACCTCCATCAAATGCTTTAATAAAATCTTGCTAATTAAAGCTATATAATTTTACCTATTTCATTTCTAATTTAGTAATCAATAAAAAAGGATAATAAAGTTAATCTGGCATGCTCTGGTCATGATGGAGCCTTGTTGTTTCTTTGTGATGACTGCTTCCCTTTTGGATTGGTTACTTGTCATCCCTCTAAGGTAATATATTCTGAAATTGTGACATGAACCAATCAATCTTACTTGTACATAGTTTATAGAGTCTATTCCCCCCCCCTTTTTTTTACAAATAAAAGCAATATATCTCTTTTTCTAGTCCTTTTGATCCCTGAGGATGGACATCAATTGGAATGAATGACTTGGCTTTGTCAAAAGCAACAGCTATTCTTTTATTTGTCTTAGGTATCAGTGCCCTATTAAAGACTTTTGGTCTATCATTTTGGTGGTCTGTGCATCTTGTAAGTGAACATTTATTTATATATTATCTTTTGTTTCTTGGAAGGAAGTCTCCAATAAAGGATGTTTACTTGGCTTTGTACTATTTAATATTTTAATTAATTATCTAAAAATAGATGTCATGTCAATAAGCCTGAAGATGTTTGGGGCTTTTTAAAGCTATAAGTGTTAGATATAATAGAATGAGAGATGCTGACCTGAATGGGACCTTTGTCCCCACTGGCTTCAATCTCTTCATTATATGATTAAGGAAATTGAGCTAAAGGGATTAAGTGACTTGATCAGGATCAGTTAGCTAGTCAGGACCTGTGCTAGAATTTGAACCTGATCTTCCTGACTCTAAATACAAATCTATATTCCCTATTCCACACTGCCTGATACTGACTGACCCAAAATTTTAACTAGAACACTGGAATGAATATTAAAGAAGACAATTGGAAATTGCTACATCTGAATTTTCTTTTTCATCAACTTCATAAGTTTAAGATGAGGAAGGCAGCAATAGACAACAATTCATCTGAAAACAACCTGGGATCATATCCGACTCTTCATAACCCCATTGGCATTTTTCTTGTCAAAGATACTGGAGTGGTTTGCCATTTTCTTCTCCAGCTTATTTTACACATGAGGAAACTGAGGTAAATTACTTTAAGTAAGTTGCCCAGTAAGTGTCTGAAACCTTATTTGATTTCAAGATGAGTCTTCCTGACTCCAAACTCAGCTCTCTGTCTACTGTGTCACCTAATGTTAAAAAAAAAAGACCACTTCTAGAATAAGGAAGTTATAGCTTCTATGTCCTCTGAAGCTGATTGGATCTAATCTTGTTATGTTCAGTTCTTGACACCATATATAAATAAGGAAATAAACTAGAAGTCCTATAGGATGGCAACCAGGATGATGAAAGGTCTTGAGTTTGTACCATATGATGAACAGTTGAAAGAATAAGGTATATTGAGTTTGAAGAACAGAAAAATCAGAGGATATTATCTAGCATTTGAGGCACTTTCATTTGATCTAGTGATTTTAGTCTTTATATTTGATTTCATTGGGCAGAACAAGGTTCCATTGATGGAAAAGGCAAAGAGGCAACTTTAAGCCAGAAGTAAGGAGAAATATCTTGATAAATCCAAGTTATTCCAAAGTCTGATGGGCTACCCAAGAGCTGATGCTTTCTCTCTCACTGGAGGCTTTTGCACAGCAAGCAGTTGGATGACTGAGTTTAGGTACAAGCAACCTAAATAGTCCTTGAAACTCTTTCTTGACTCCAAGATGCTCATTTTGAGATTAAGTGCATGCACGTAAGATATTTATGTCTCCTATAAGCATCAGAGGTATCTCTAGATTCAAGATAACTAGAATCTCTTATTTATGGGATACCTTGCTATAGCTTTTTTCTTTCCTTGGCTGGTTCAATGATTTAATTGGATTCTGTAATTAAAGGTATTAATCAGTAATAAAATATAAAGGCCTTATTTCAGCACTCACAAGAATCATAGGTGAAAAGTTTTAGAAAGCTAAGGATTCTGTGTATAACTTTCCTGGAAAATCTCAAAATATTCAATTAGAATGCATCTCTGAAGTCAGTTTTGTGTAGAATCATGTTCAGGACTAAAAATTCCTTCCTTATAAAATGTGCATGCAAGTATTTTAGTAGTTGGATTGGAGTTTTTCCTCTTCCGTGTGCTCTCTCTCCTTTCCTCCAACCCTAACAGACTGAACACCATGGAAGAGATCCGTATGCAGAAAAGCTTTGGATTATTGACTCTCATCATCCTTCTTTAATATTTTTGCTGCAGCTTCCCAATTGGTCTGTCTGCCCTAATTCTCTTCCCTTCTAATCCATCCTCTACATATCTTCTAAAGTGATTTTTTTCATATATCTCAAATATAATCATGTGACACTCTTGCTCAATAAACTCTAGGGATCCCTGTTATCTTTCAGATTGAGAATAACTGCTCTGTTATGTATATAAAACTATTCACAATCTGGCCCTTTCCTATCATCCTTGTACTTGTACATTTTACTTTATGTTCTTTTCAGTTCAAATATACTAGAAATACGGCCCCTAATGCACAATGTTCCATCTCCCATCATCATACCTTTGTACTGGCTGCCCATGGTGCCTAGAATATTCTCCCTCTCTGCTTTCTGGAAATTTGAATTTCCTTCAAGACTCAGATCAAGAGCCACCTTCTATATGTACTCCTTTCTTACCTCCAGGTACCAGTGCCTTTTCCTTCAAAACCGCCTTAGACATAACTTACCTCTTCCATTAAAATATAAGCTCTGAGGACACACATGACTTCACTATCAGTGTTTAACAGAGTGCCTATCACATAGTGTGTACTTAAGAAAGACTGAATGGGTTATTTTTACATATTAGCCCAGTGATGGTCAAAAGATTGCCTTCCACCACAGGTACCTATAGAAAATACTTTAGTATTCATTTTGGGTGACTTAGTGAATGGATTAGTGGCCATCAAGGATCCCTTCAACTTTCAAAAATTCTGCCAAATGTGCAAAATCACTACATGTGTCTGATAATATCTATCAAATGGGAAGAACAGTACTTGTGCTATGGCCCTCTTAAGGTTGTTTGAGACTCAAAGGTCAAAATATATGGAAAGCATTGTGTAAACTTTAAAATACAAAATAACTATGAGCTATTGTGATTGGCATTATGAAAAAAAGGCTGCCTACTTTCTCTCCTTTCAAATAGAGACATTACATTTAGGCCTGGCTAAAAAAGAAAACACAAGATTTATAAAAACCAAATCTGTTCTTGAACTCCTCTTCCAGCTGGAATCTCACTTTTCATTTGATATCTTATTCTGTCATTGGAACCATTCTTAAATTAAATATTCTTCTGCCAACCTTTCCAGGTGAAAAACTCTTCCCAGCCAAGTCAAAGCCATGTGAAAAGTGGTCAATGTCCCTCCCCATCCAATCTTTTCAAGGAACCCTTCTGTTCTTTTCTTAAAGACAGGTTAATGGTATGGTTCAAGGGAGCAACCAATTTGATTTGGTTCTACTAATGAATATATCTGAAAAATCTACTAAATGACCACCTATTATGTCCTAGGTTGGGTAATATAAATGATCTCCAAGAGTTATTGGGTATAGACCCTACCCTCATGAAATTTATAGTCTAAATAACTGATCCTTTCATCAACTTATTATGTACAAATAGTGAAATTACTTTCCTTTATGTTCTGTCTCCAAGATATATATGATGGTGTTTTTTAAAAGTACTAGCTTCTGCATCAAAGGATCTCCATTCAAATCTTGCTTGTTACCCTAATTCCCTTAGGGAATTTTTTTTCAAGGCATTTGGGGTTAAGTGACTTGCTCATAGTCACCCAATAGTAAGTGTCAAGTGTCTAAGGCTAGATTTGAACTTAAGTCCTCCTGATTCCAAGACCAGGGTCTTGGAAGTCCCCTAGAGTACTTGAAAAATTCATTTAACTTCAGTTTTTCAAAAGATCAGAGGAAGAGTCAAGACTAGATGCCCTCTGAAGTCCTGCTTAGAAATCCAACTCTGTGTGTGTGTGTGTGTGTATATGTGTGTGAATATATCTATACATGTATGTATATACACATTCATGTATGCACAGACTAGTTAGAAATAATCAATAGATAGAAAGAAATAGACACAGGTAGATAAATAGACAGACAGAGGTAGATGATAGAAAGAAAGATATAGATAGAGAGAAAGAAATAGAAATAGATAAACAGACAGAGAGGTAAATGACAGAAAAAAAGATATAGATAGAGAAAGAGATAGACACAGACAGAATAGATAGATAGACAGACAAAAAGAGAGGTAGATGATAGAAAGAAAGATATAGATGGAAAGAAAGAAAGAGATAGACACAGATAGAATAGATAGATAGACAAAGATAAAGAGAGGTAGATGATAAATAGAAAGATATAGAATAGATAGACAAATAAAAAGACAAAAAGAGATAGTCAATAGATGGATAGATAGAAAAAGATAGAAAGAGATAGGCAAGTAGGTAGATAGAAAGAGATATAGATAGATAAATAGACAGATAGAAAGAAAGAAAGAAAGGAAGGAAGGAAGGAAGGAAGGAAGGAAGGAAGGAAGGAAGGAAGAAAGAAAGAAAGAAAGAAAGAAAGAAAGAAAGAAAGAAAGAAAG
>JAJPUD010020342.1:0-24895 GCA_023553655.1 Myrmecobius fasciatus | reverse complement strand
ACCTTTTCATATGACTACAAATAGTTTCAATTTCTTCATCTGAAAATTGTCTGTTCATATCCTTTGATCATTTATCAATTGGAGAATGGCTTGATTTTTTATACATTTGAGTTAATTCTCTATATATTTTAGAAATGAGGCTTTTGAATGCAAAAATGTTTTCCCAGTTTTTTCAGCCTATTTCTTAATTCCAAATTCCAAATTAATGTTGAACTTTGCTCATTCTGGAGTAAGGAGGCATTGCAACAAACTTCAGGCTTTTTGTGCTACTGTTTTCAGAGCTAGTTGTTGGAATCCACAAGGTTTTGATGCTTCCAAAGTGGTGTAATCCTGGAAGACATGTTTACTCCTCTCTTGGTCTATGCTCCGGTCTTTACCCCAGAAGGGGCCCTACCCCCAGTAGTTAAAAAAGGTTGGTGCTTCTTTTGGCCTTAAGAGCCCTGCTCCATTGCTGCTATTTACAAGCATTTCTCTCTATCTTGGAAGTGTGTATGGACAACAACAGAGTTCCTAATCAGCACTAATTGTACCCAATGACAACAAAAGATCCACACTGTCTCCTTCTGATTAGTTATGTAACTCTCTTGCTATCTCTGAGAGTTTCCAAAGCAGATGTTATTGCTACTACAGCTGCTACTGTGACTACCTCAAGTTTTCACTCTGGATACATCTCCCTCCTGGTGTCACAGATCTTTTCTGACAATTCCCTATATTTTTTTAGACTGGAAAAAATGTCTCATCCTGAGCCTTTGTTGGCTTTGTCATGCCAAAATTTGATTTAAAGCACTATTTTAAAATTGTTTGGAGAGAAATGTTGAGATTTCTACTGGATTGTTGATCTTCCATCTTGGTTGTGCTTGTTAACCCAATCACTTCTTCTCCTTTATCACCATGCTTTCAATTCAATCCTTTGATAACCCGATTCCCTCAGCTTCCTCTCCTCTCTGATTGGAGGTTGGCGGATAGAGTAACAAAATCCTCCCAAATCTTTCCTTTATAAAAGGTAGAGACTGAACTTCCAGTTCAGTTCACTCACCATATGCAAATCTCCCTGTTTTAAACTGCACAGGAGAAAAATAGCCCTGCCTGGGTACTCAATGGTGCCCTCCATTCCCCCTTCCTAGTTTCCTTTTGTGTGTTATTTTCCTCATTATACTGTGAGTTCCTTGAAGGCAGGATTTCTCTTTCTATTCTTATTTGAATCTCCAACACATAGAAAGTGCCTGGAACAAAGGAAGCATCTAATAAATGTTAGCTAATTAAATTGAATTCTTTTACAATTTTGGGTTGAAATAAGAAGCATAGCACACTAAACTATTACTATTTGAAAAAAATATAACTACTCAGTTGCATCACATTAATAAACTTTGAAAAAGTCACTTGGTTCAAACTCATGATTTAATTGGTGTAAAAGATCTGCAAGATAGACTAGAATAGTAGATAAATGGAATGGAGTATTCATACAATTTACAGCAACAAATAAATATAATAAGCTTATATTTGACTTGTAAAGACTTAAGATAGGAACCAAGATGGCAAAGTAGAGTCAGGAAGCTGCTCAAGCTCTCCCAGTTGCTCTCAAAATCCACATGAAACCAAACCTCTGAACTGAGTCCGATGGAATGAAACCACTCTCCAACTCAAAATAGATTGGAAAATCTTCAAGAAAGTTCAGTTTCATTGGGGTGAAAAGGGTGTTCAACCCAAATGAGACAGACTCTGAGAAAACCAATGAGAGCATCTTAATGACAGCAAATCAGCAAGTAAAAGCCTCAGTCCTATCTCAATAGATGAGCAAATCAGTGGGGCAGCTTCCAGGACCAACTCAGAAGGAAAACCCTGAGAAACTAGGCTGTTTCCTGAATAGAGCAGAGAAAGCTAACCCTGACAAATACAAGGGGCCCCTGTGCTCAAAGCTAAAGCTCAAAGCTGCACAGGAAGCTTGAGATAGCATCCCCTTTACTTCAGGAGCAGAGTTCTACCTTAAAAGTTAAAAAAGAGGTAATAGCAAAAGAAAAGGAAAGAAAAAGAAAAGAGAATGAACAAGAAACAGAAAAGAACATTTATCATAGAAAACTACTATGGTGACATGGCAGACCAAAACACAAACTCAGATGAGGATAGAATGTCCCCAGAAGAAATCTCAAAGAGTGAGATAAACTGGTTTCAGGCCCAAAGAGGCTTCTTGAAAATGCTCATAAATCACTTCAAAAAGAGAGGTAGAAGAACAAAAATGAAAAAAAAAAGAAATGATAAGTATTCATGAGAGAGTCAAAAGTTTGGAAAAGGAAGGAAAAAATTATCTGAAGAAAACAATTCCTTTAATAGTAGAATAAAACAAATGTAAAAAGATATAAAAGATAACTGAAGAGAATCACATTAAAAACATTAAAAATGGAAGCTGATGACTTTGTGAGATAGGTAGAATCAGTCAAACATGCTAAAAGAATGAAAAAATGGAAGAAATGTGAAATACATCATTGGCAAAACAATGGAAAATAGATCTAGAAGAGATAAATTAAAAATTCTTGACTTACCTGAAGGCCATGACCACAAAAGGAACATGGAGAGCATTCTACATAAGGTCAGTAAAGAAAATTTCCCCAGTGTTATAGAAAAAGAGGAGGAAATGCTCATGGAAAGAATCCATTGATCACCTTTGGAAAGAAATCTCACCAGGAAAACTCCAAGAACATTCTTGTGAAACTCCATGACTATAATCTCAAGGAAAAATACTGAAAGCTGCCAGACAAAAATAATTCAAATATCAAGGAGCAAAAGTTAGGATTACTCAAAATCTGGCAGCTTCTATAATATGAGAGGGCCTGGAATGCCATCCAGAAGGCAAAGGATCTGGAGTTATAACCAAGAATTAACCTCCCAGTGAGATTCAGCATCATCTATCAAGTTGGAGGTGGAGCTTCAATGAAGTAAGAGACTTTCAATCATTTCCACTGGGGGAAAAAAAACAGAACTAAACAGAAAATTTCATCTACAAACATAGGAAGCAATAGAACCATAAAAAGGCAAAAAAGGGAAAATATATATTCAAATGTTAAACTGCTTACATCCCAAGATAGGAAAACAATATCTGTAACTCTTGAAATCTGTCTCTCGGGCAGACAGAGATGGGGAATCACATGAACTGATGATGTGGTTGTAAATGGTTCCTTATGTGATGACAGCAAAGAAAAAGATATTAAGAGGTGAAATAAGGTCTGTACTAGAAAAAGAGGAAAGGGGAGACAATTAGTTTACATGAAGAAATGCATAAGACCTATTACAATCAAGGGAAAGAAGGGAGGGGGATAAGCATTGTTTGAAGTGTGTGTGGGGGGTAAAAATACATGACTAAGAAGAGGGTACAAAGAGAGAACAAAAGTATATATAGAGGAGAAAATAAGATGGAATGAAATACAGAGCTTGTAATTATTACTGAACTCTCCCATAAAAGGGAAGTAAATGGCAGAGCGGATTAAAAAACAGAATCCTATAATATGTTGTTTACATGAACTGTATTTGACACAGAGATACATACAGAGTAAAAGTAAAGGCTGGAGCAGAATTTATTGCACTTCAACTGAAGTAAAAAAAAAGCAAGTAATAGCAATTCTGATCACAAATAAAGCAAAAGTAAAAATATATTTTATTAAAAAGACATAAGGAGAGAACATACATCTTGATAAAGGATACCATAAATAATGAAGTAGGAATGTTACTAAATATATATGCACCAAATGGTAGAGCAATTCTTAGAGAAGATTTTAAGCCAGTTACAGGAAGAAATAGAGAACAAAAGTACATTAGTGGGTTCCTCAACCTTCCTCTCTCAGAACCAGATAAATCTAAGCACAAAATAAATAAGAAAGAAATTAGGGAGGTTAATGGGGTCCTAGAAAACCTAAATTTGATAGACCTCTGAAGAAAATTAAATTTCTTGGCACTATATGGCACCTAAAAAAATTGACCATACATTAGGGCATAAGAACTTCACAATCAAATGCAAAAAGGCAGAATGGTTAATGTTTCCTTTTCAGACCACAATGCAATAAAATTATATTCCCTAAAGGGCCAGGGAAAGATAGAATAAAAACCAATCGGAAATTATATAATGTAGTAAAGAATAAGTGAGTCAAACAACAAATCACAGGAACAAGGCATAATTTCATCCAAGAAAATGACAATAATGAGGCAACATATCAAAACCTATGAGCTGAAGACAAAGTGGTTCTAGGGGAAATTAAATATCTCTAAATAGCTACATAAATAAAATAGAGAAAGAGAAGATCAATGAATTATGCATGCAACTGAAAAAGCTAGAAAAGAAATAAAACCCCCAATTAAATACCAAATTTGAAATTCTGAAAATAAAAGGGAGACTAATAAAACTGAAACTTAAGAAAACTATTGAATTAATAAAGAAAATGAATAGTTGGTTTTATGAAAACACTAACAAAATAGATAAATATTTGATCAGAAATAGAAGGAAAAATTCAGATCATCAACATCAAGAATGAAAGGATGAAGTCACCAACAATGAAAAAGAAATTAAAGCAATAGGTGCTATTTTGCCCAACTGTATGAAAACAAGTCTGACAATCTAACCAAAATGAATGAATATTTACAAAAATATAAATTGCCCAGGTTAACAGAAGAGGAAATAAAATACTTAAATAATTCTATTTTAGAAAAAAAAAATGAACAAGTCATTAAGGAACTCCCTAAGACCATAATTACCATATTAATAACTAAACCAAGAGAAAGCATGTGATAACCTCAAAAATGCAGAAAAAAGGTTTGGATAAAATGCAGCACTGATTCCTATTGAAAACACTAGGGAGCATAGGGATAAAGGGACCTTTCCTTAAAATAATAAGCACTATTTATCTAAATCCTATACCAAGCATTACGTGTAATTGAGAGAAGTTGGATGCATTTTCTATAAGATCAGAGGTGAAACAAGGATATCCATTATCACCATTATTATTCAATACTGTATAAGAAACATACACTTTAACAATAAGAAAAGAAAAAAAGTTAAAGGAATTAGGATAGGAAATGAAGAAATAAAACACTCTTTGCAAATGATATGATGATATATTTAGAGAATCCTAAAAAATCAACCAAAAACATACCGGAAAAAATTCATAGCTTTAACAAAGTTCAGGATATTAAAAAACCCTCCAAATGATTAGCATTTCTTTATTTAACTGACAAAGACCATCAGCAAGAGATAGAAAGGAAAGTTTTATTTAAAATTTCTATAGACAAAATAAAATGCTTGGTGGTCTACCTGCCAAGACAAACCCAAGAATGAATGATATGAACACAGTTATAAAACAATTCTCACACAAATAAATTCAGATCTGAACAATTGGAAAAATATCGATTGCTCATGGGTATACTGAGCTAATATAAAAAAATGTAAATTGTGCCTAAGTTGGTTTATTTGTTCAGTGTCATATCAATCAAACTGACAAACTATTTTATAGAACTAGAAAAAATAATAACAAAATTCATCTGGAAGAATTAAAAAGTCAAGAATATCAAGGGGAGTAATTAAAAAAAAGAAAGGATGGTGGCTTAACTATATTATAAAGCAATAGTCATCAAAATCATTTGGTATTGGCTAAGAATTAGATTGGTAGATCAGTGGAATAGATCAGATACACATGACAGAATCATCAAGAAATATAGCAATCTAGTATATAATAAACCCCCAAACTCTAGCTTCTGGAATAAAAGCTAACTATTGAACAAAAATTGTTGGGGAAATTGGAAAATAATATTTCAGAAACTTAACATAGAACTACATCTCACACCCCATACCAAATAAGATCAAAATGGATACATAACTTGGGTTTAAAAGATGATACCATACAAAAAAAATTGGAGAACAAGCAATAATTTATTTATCAGATCTTTGGAGAAGGGAGAAATATATGACCAAAGAAGAAGTAGGTAGAATTATCAAAGGCAAAATAAACAATTTTGGTTACATTAAATTAAAAAGTTTGGCACAAACAAAACCAACAGAAACAAGATTTAAAAGGGAAGTACAAAGCTGGGGAAAATTGTTATAGTCAGTATTTCTGATAAAGGTCTCATTTCTAAAATATATAAAGAATGGTGTCAAATTTATAAGAATACAAGTCATTCCCCAAAGTCAAAGGATATGAACAGACAATTTTCAGATGACAAAATTAAAGCCATTACAGTTATATGAAAAAAATGCTTTACATCATTATTGATTATAGAAATGTAACTTAAAACAATTCTGAAGTACCATCTCACACAGATTGGCTAAGATGACAAGAAAAGATAATGATAAATGTTACAGGGCATGCGGAAAAACTGGAACATTAATGCATTGTTGGTGGAGTTGTGAAGTAATAACCCAGCCATTCTGGAGAACAAGCTGGAACTATATTCAAAGGGCTATAAAACTTTGCATACCCTTTGGCCCAGAACCACCATTTCCAGGTATGTATACCAAGGAAAGAATAAAGGAGGGAAAATGACCCACATGTGCAAAAATGTTTGTAGCAACTCTTTGTGGGAGCAAAAAAATTGGAAAAGGAGCCAATGCCCATTAATTGGGGAATGGCTGAACAAGTTGTTCTACATGAAGGTAATGAAATATTATTGTTCTATAAAAATGATGCACAAGCTGATTATAGAAAGGCCTGGAAAGATTTATATGAACTGATGCTGAACAAAACAATCACAACCAGCAATACATTATACACAAAACAGCAAAAATATGTTCAATTATGAAAGACTTGGTTCTTCTTAGTGGTTCAGTGATCCAAAGCAATCCCAATAGACTTTGGACAGAAAATGCCATCTGCATCCAGAAAAAAGACTGAATGTAAATCAACACATGTTCACTTCTTTTTTCCATTTTTTAAAAAATCTCTCCCATGCTTTTTCCTTTTGCTCTCATTTTTCTCTTCCAACATGATTCATAAAGTAATGTATTTTTAAAATAAATAAACTTCCTAGAAGAAAAATAAATAAATTTAGAAAAATTATAGAAAAAAGTTTTAAAGATTTAAAGTTTGGGGATAAGAATTCATTATTTGGTTAAAAAATGTTGGAAAAACTAGAAAGCTATTTGGTGGAAACTGAGAATGAACCAATATCTCACACTGTTTGCCATGATAAGATCAAAATGATTATATGAACTCCACATAAAGAGAGATTTTGCAAGAAAATCAGAAGAACATGGGACATATTACTTGTAAGATTTATGGGTAGGTAAACAATTTAAGAAGATATAAAATGGATAATTTAAATTGCATTAAATTAAAGGATTTTGTATACATAAAAACAAATATGGCCAATATTTAAGGAAAGCAGAAAATTGAAGGAGAGAATTACAGCCAGTTTATCAGTAAGGCCTCATATCTAATATATAGATATATAAAAATTATCAAATCTATATGAATATAATAAGAAAGTGACTCATTCTTCAATTGATAGTCAAATGATATAAGGAGGTAGTTTCACTACATAAATCAAAGCAATTTACAGTAATCTTAAAATGATCTAAATTGTTATTGAAAAAGAAATGAAGATTAAAACAGCCTTGAGGTATCATTTTACATCTACCAGGTTTGTCAAAATAATATAATGGGAAAGTGAGAAATTTTGGTAAGGATATGGAAAAACTGGGCCACCAGTTCATTGCTGGTGAAACTGTGAACTGATTCAAACATTTTGGAAAGCAATCTAGAATTTTATTCAGTTACTAAATTATCAAACACTTTTGAGCTAGCAATACCAGTATCTATTTCCAAAAATGATTAGGGGAAAAGGAAAAGAAGCTATGTGTTCTAAAATATATTTACCAGTTCTCTTTGTGGTAGAAAAGAACTGGAAATTGCAGGGATGCCAATCAATTAAGGAATGACTGAACAAGTTGTGGTATATTATTGTGAAGGAATATTATTGTGCTTTAAGAAATTATGAGCTCAAGGATTTTAGAAAAACATGGAAAGATTTCCATGAAATGATGAAGAGTGAAATGAGAAGAGCCACGAGACCATTGTATACAATGATAGTGATATTGTTATAAGAATGGCTTTGAGCAAATACATTATTTTACCTATTATAAATATCTAAATTTTTAGAGTACATAGAGTACTACAAATTTGTAGAGTACATATTAAGAAAGTCATTATCTGTATCCAGAGAAAGAAATGATAAATGGAAGTATGAATAGAATAATATACATATACATATATTTGGATATACATGCATATGTATACATACATATATATATATATATGTATATATATATATATATAAATACCTTATTTGTGTCTAATGGTAGCCATCTCTAAGGTGTGGCTAAGGGAAACAAAACCTATTTACATGAAAATTTTTTTGAATATTTGAAAGAAAAAGTATGTGCATAGTAGATTTGTAATTTCATGTACAATAATCTTTTTATTATAATGTTACTACAATGTTTGTTTTATTCCATAAAAAATAAAATTAAAGCAAAGAAGAAGAAAGAGGAGAGAGAGGAAGAAAAAAAAGGAGGGGGAAGAAGAGGAAGATAAGAAGGAGAATTAAAAGGAGAAGAAAATGAAAAATAAAAAGTAGTAGGAAAATGAAAATGAGAAGAATGAAAAGGAGGAGGAGGAGGAAGAGGAAAAAGAGGAAAAATAAGAACAGGAAGACAAGGAGAAAAAGGAGGAGCAGGAGGAGAAGGAGAAAGAGGAGGAGGAGGAAAAGGAAGAGGAGGAAGAGGGGAAGAAGGAGAAGTAGAAGAAGAAGAAGAAGAAGAAAGAAGAAGAAGAAGGATAAAGAAGAAGAAGAAGAAGAAGAAGAAGAAGAAGAAGAAAAAAGAAGTATTCCTTTACCAATACAGCACTGCAGTTGGTCTGCAACATATGATCTAGAAAATTGCCTTGGGCACTAAAAAGGTAAATGAGTTTTCTGAGCTCAAACAATCAGTATGAGTAAGAAATAGGACTAGAACTTTGAAGTTACTGATTTGAAAGCCCACTTTCCATCCATTATGAAACAAAGATTGTAAAAAAAAAAGTAAAGATAAAAATAAAATTATTTACACAGCAAAATATTGAGAACAAAACATTTTGGAAACACAACTTTTAATCCTTTCAAAACTTCCTTTGACTCCCTTGAGTCTAAAACTTCAGGAGTTTTTATTTAATTTTTCATGAGAAAAGTAATATTCTCTGTGGAAAGACAATTAAACTGTGGTTGTGAAGCATATGATGTTATTCCTTTTTAGCATTCTACTTATGCCATAGTGGGAAATACATTTTTAAAAATTCCTAGAATTTTTTATAAACAATAGCTAAAATGGTAATGAAGATTACTATTGGTAGATCCACTAATATTTCACTAGTGCAAAAATGTTCACTCATTATAAGATGATCTTTGTGAAAAATATGAAAATACACCAAGTAATATTATTACTAGCTCAAAGGCATAGGTGATTTAATAACTATTTGGATAGAATTCTAGATAGTTTTCCAAAATGTTTGAATTAGCTCACAGTTTCACCAACAATGAATTTGTGGCCCAAGTTTTCCACATCCTTGACAAAATTTGCCACTTCTCCCTTCTATCATTTTGGGCAACCTGGTAGGTATTAAATGATACTTCAAAGTTGTTTTTAATCTGCATTTCTCTTTCAATAACAATTTAGATCATTTTTTACATTACTACAAATTATTTTGAATTATGTATTGGAAAACTTCATATCATTTGACTACTTAACAATTGGGGAATGAGTCACTTTCTTTTAGATTTGACAAAGTTCTTTATATGTGCCATAAAAGGAGTTCTATCATAACTAGTAATATAATAAGGTAATTTCATGTCTCTAGTTATCTATTTTCTCACCATTAGAAAGCTTGAATTAGGTGATTTCCATAATTGCTTTCACACCTAAATTCTATAATTCCCAGAACCTCATCATATGTTACCTGCTGCATGCCTATGACCCAGATTCTCTTCTATGGCTCACTTAGACCTCTACTGATCTCTTACTACCACTACCTTTTCTTTTATTTCAGTTCCTCAGTTCTCAATTTTGCCTCTAATAGACAATCTACTTTTTTGTCCATTTTTTCTCCATGCTCTCTGTAATGAATGAATGATAGTGTAAAGATTCTATTAAAATCATAAGAAGGAAACACTTCCCTGCTTTAACAATCAATGTTTTAATTTATATGACTCTTTTTTCAACCAAGGCTATAAAATGAATTAGTAAAAAGTTAATAGAGTAATGCTACCCCATAAATACTGGATTAGTTTTCAGTTACTTACTTGCAACAAAACTGCCACTTAGCTATTGAAATTATTATTCATCTCATTTTTAAAATAAGAAAACTGAAATTCAAGAAAGATACAAGACTTGCTTAACATTATAAATGGTAGCAAAATTGCCAAGTTGATAAATGTCAAAACCGGGGTTCAAATCCATTTCTCTCCCAACTCAGTATAACTTTCTTTCCACTATATCATGATGTCTTTAGAAATGCCAAATCAAGTTTTATGTGCCTTCATAAGGATCACCTTGTAATGAATGAATATTTTTGTACTACTGAAATATTAATGGTTTCACCAATAGTCATCTTAATTACCACTTTGACTATTGTTTATAAAAATAATTCTAGGAATTTTTAATAATATATTTCACACTATGGCATAAGTAGAATTCTAAAAGGGAATAATAACACCATATGCTTCACAGTATAACTGAGAAATTCTGATGGAAAAAAGTGCTCATTATTGTAGGAGTGCTGGATTTATATATGTGTTTCTTTTTTTAAAAATTAATCACCTTAAAGGGTAGGATTACTCTGATTTGCAATTGGTGATCTCATTTTACTTTGTTCCCAGAATCACTTTACTAAGTCACCTTTATATTCCAATCTAGCTACCTAATTTGGAGTACCTTTTGAAAATAATAAAAAGTAATAACTATCACTTACATAGTGCTTTAAAGTTGTGAAGCACTCCTCTATATGTTATTTCATTCAATCCTCACAATAACATTGTGATATAGGCTATATCATTTTACAAATAAAGTAATTGAGCCTTAGAAAATTAGATGTTTTCCATTACGATACAGAGGACTAAATGTTTAAGACAGTGTTCAAATTTAGGTTTTCCTGACTTAAATCTAACACTCTATCTACTATACCACCTAGAATATAAAGTAAATTCTTATCTAAGATTAAGGACATATAAAATAGGACATCAAGTGAAACAAATAAAAAAAAAAACTATGCTCAGAAATTAGTTACAAGGTTGGTATAAATTAGCAGTTTCTCAGAAACATATGCTTTTCCTCCCTTTGGTTTCCTCTGGCATAGTAGCTGTCTATGAATGTGAAGAACGAGATAATATTTTCCCAAAAACTTCAGTCTGAGTGTCTTTTAACTGCCATTTCTAAACTGCCACATGTAAAGGATCTTAACCTCATTATTAATACTCAATTAATTAATTCAAATTTCAGGGAAACTAGCTTATTTTCTGAAAGAAGGGTCCTTATCATGTCCAAGACAATTTAGAAAGCATATTTATATATAAGGAAAAAGAAAATATATAAAGTCATTCAAATATATCTGCTTTACCTTACTGTGGACCAGTTAACTTCTCAGTTATTTCACCTATAGCAGCCATTATATCACAGGCTATACTTAATTTCCAGAAATTTCATAATTCTAGATTCCCAAAAAAGAATAATATGCATAATAGCTTTCTTTAAAGTTCAAATCAAATTCCACCTTTTACAAGCCTTTCTTAGTGCTCCCCTTCCCAACTATTGCCTTTCCTATAAAACTGTTTTTCATTTATACTATATTTATCTTTTTATATGCGTAATCAATTGTATATTGCCTCTTTTATTAAAATGTGAGCATCTTGAGAGCAGTGACTGTATATCTGGTTTTCATTACTTCCCCAGAAATTATCACAGTCTCTGACACCTACTAAGCCCTATACAAACGCTTTGTAACTGAATATAATATTTTAATTGATTAAATTGCTGTTTTGTCCCATAACATTATCTTCTCTGATCTATTAATACATTTTTGAGGTAAAAGGATTTCACTGCATATACTCTATGCTCTAAGGTCTTTTCCAGCTCTAACAATCTTTGAATATATGATTCAAATTCATATCTCCTCATGTACCTTACTATGTAATTACTTAGCTAACTCTATATTTCCCTTTCTGTTAAAAGTGGAGGGAGGATAAAAAGAACTAATCCATAGAGCTAAAATATTCTCCCATCACCTTGAAAAAAGAATTATCCCACCAATACTAGTTTATTCTTAAACACTACAAAAGTTGATTATTTTCCTTACATTTGCACTATCTAAATTATAAATATGGAAGTCTCTCACCAGACTTATGTCTCTTAATATGTATGATATTTTAGGAATTTTTTTCCATATATATTATCAAAAACTGAAAGAGAAGGAAATGTTTTTTGACAGAAAGATTTTTTATGTTTTTAATCTAATTTTTAGTATTTTCTTTTGGTTTTTTTCAGCTTTATTTCTGAATACATCTTTCATTTCTGGAAGTTGCATCCCAAAGAGTGTTCACTGAATAGGCTTATCCATTTTGGGGGAAATATGTCCTATGAAGGACATATTACTGATGGAATTTCTGTGTTTTTATTATTGTCTTCTACATATCTTTCCTGAAATTTCAGTATGAAAGAAATGTGGTTTGAAGGACAGGTACACAATATGTCTCCTCAAGTAAAGAATAAAGCAATGTTTTTATAGTTTTTTTAATGGACAAGAATGTTTGAATGAAGAGTCTTAGAACTAGGAAATCTTGAAGCCAAGTCTCCTGAGGAAAAGCAACTCCTAATTTTGAAAACTTTGCACAGTCTTGCAGTCAGGAGGGCAACTGAAGAAAATTTTGAGAAGCAGAGCAGAAATAACAAAATGTAAATAGTAAGTATATTTTCACTTTTAAGTTCAGCAATGTGACTATAAAAGTAACATCTGTTTACAGTGTATTCTAGTCATATCAACTTGTTTTATTGCCAGAAAACACAAGTTTACTACTCAAAAAGCATAAGATGTCATATATGAATGATACTTTCCCCCCATATTCAACTTGATCATGATCAAAACTTCCTTTGAAAAACTCATTATTAAAAAAAATTGAAGTAAATGATATTTGTATTAACAAAAGACAAAGAATAATCCTAACCCATCTAGAGTTTATTTTTAGTAAATCAACTAGGTTTAGTAAGCAGGTTAGCATAGTTCAATTAATAGAAAGAGGGAAAAATGATTTCATGAAAATGTAAAAACTTGACAAGATTTTCTATCTAATTTCCTTTTTTCCCCCTGAGGCAATTGGGGTTAAGTGACTTGCCCACGGTCACACAGAGATTGGCATTCAGGTCCTCCTGACTTCAGGGCTGTTGCTCTATCCAGTGCACCACCAAGCTGCCCCTATTTAGGTCATTTTTAAAGGAAATGTAAGGGCAAAATCCTTTAATAACATAGCACCTAAGTTTTTTCTTCATTCTTTACTGAAAGTTCATCAATATAACTATATATTCCCTCTAATAATGCAGATTTCAATTCATATGCCTGCAAAACCTATGGAATTCTGTGTTCACATCCAGCTATCAATCGTCCAAAAGAAATCTTGTTTCTTTCTCCACGTTCTCTTCTTCTTCTCCTTTCCATACTTCAATTCCCAACACAAAATATGCTAGTTGCTTTGTAATTGTATGAATGCTAATGGAATACACAGGCTATCTACGAGTTATCTTTTCCTTTTTCTACTTGATCATCTCACTACCTCTTTCAGTTCCATAGTTTTCAAATAATACCCATGACCCACTTTCTCCTGTACCTACATTTATGATATGTTGTAAAATATTAATGCTTACTTACATTCCATCATGGTTTGGAGGGTCTTATCAAATTTGTTTGAAGTTTGTCAGTTGAAGTTCTAGACTCTGTCATGATTTATTTACATTACTAAAATTTTCTAGATAAGTGGTGATATTCTGTGTAATTTTCTGGTCTTACATCGATTCTCATTTTTCAGTATCAACAAATAATTTAAATGTCAGGTTTGAGGACTCCCACTTGATACATCTTCTATTTTTTTTTAATTTTGATATTGGTTTGGTTTTTGCTATTACAAGTCAGCACTCTTTATACAACTCTACCTTGAAAATTATTCATATGTGTATAATTATCCCTATGTCATTTTCATCTCTTAAAGTATAATGAATTTCATTTTTCATATATTGATAGTCATCATGTTCATTGAGTCCCAACTCTATTCCTAAGAAATTTGTAAGGTAGGATATGAGTGTTCTTTATATTCTATAGACTTCTGACTTCTATTGTTTCCTATTTCTGAACATTTTGTAACATTTTTCACTACTTTCCTTTATGCCAATATTTTATTGAAGGTGCTGAATATTAGAGCATATGCAGACTAAAGTTAGGGAGTTTTAATCAGTTCTTCACAGAATTTCTCCACCTCTTAATTTTCCTCACTAGATGCTGTTAGAGGAACTACAATTATTTTTGCAATAGTTTTGTATTTTGTATTTTTTTCTAGTTTTTTAACAAATAATTACATAAGTAGTGTAATACTTGAAAACCAACTACCTGCAAAGGGAATTTTCTTCTTGTATGCCTCTCCAATGAGAATCTGTTACCCAATCTTGGCTCTTTTTATTTCTTTTTGTCTTCTAGTTCCATTTATGGAAAGAATGTCAAACTGTACATGATATGATTTCTCCAGTAAAATGGACTTGAAGTGAGGAAGTGCTCAGTTCAAACATTGCTTCAGTTGCCTTCTAGTGTATGACACTTGGTCAGTCACTTTGCCTCTGTGTCTCAAGTTCCATACTTATAATATAAATAGGCAAGGTTCAATGGGTTCTAAAGTCCCTTTCAGCACCAAAGCTTTGATCTTACAATCTGTAGTCTTATGTTTATACTTTGGTCATTGGTCAAAATCTTCAAGTTTGGAGTATCATTATTAAAGTTTATCATTACAGATAGTATGATTTTTATCATACTATGAATCTTTTTATTCCACTGTGTCAATATCAATGCAAAAGACCAGCATTTAATAGCTTTATTTGCTTAACAGATTGTCATGTATAAAAAAACTTGCTAATTTCCTGATGTATTTTTTTGTAATTATCATTGTTCTTTGACGGACAAGTATATTCTGATGCCAGAACAATCTTAAAAATCTTATTTAACCCCTATTTGCCTCAGTTCCCCTTTTATAAAATGGGCACACACTGGAGAAGGAAATGACAAAGTACTTTAGTAATGTTGGCAAGAAAACTTCATGGACAAGGGGTCAAATAGAGCCAGATATAACTGAAACACAACAAAAAGCTGAGAGACTAGAGATCAGTAGAGATTTAAGATGCAAATGGTCCAGTGTGAAAAAATAATATTGGAATTAGTAAGGTCCACAGAGCAATTTGGGTTTTAGGTCTTTCTTTGTTATAAATTCAAATGGATATTATTTTATTTAAAATGCAGATTTTATTGATTTTTTTTTTTGGTTTTCACCAATAGTCATTTTAGCATACACTTCCACCCTCTTCCCTAGAGAATTTTTCTTTGTAGCAAAGAAAAATAGTTTAGCAAAACCAGCCAACACAATAATTGAATCTGGCAGTTTTCATAGCTCTCTAAGGAAAAGAGAAAGATTTAATTTCTCGTTTCTTCTTTAGAGCCAAAACTAGCCATTATAATTTGATGGTATTTGTCTCAATTTTAGTCTTCTTTTAATTTATATTGCTACATACATTATTTTCTGTTTCTGCTTATTTTACCCTGTATCAATTCACACATATTGGGATGTATCTCTCTGAATGTCTCTTAATTCATGTCATCATTTCATAATAATACTAATAGTTAACATTTATAATGTCCACTATAAAGTGCTAAACACATTAGAAATATAATTCTATAATACTCTATAACCCCTATAATCCTTATCTCACTAGTAGGCTACAACCTTGATAAGTAACATGTTATTATTTTTCCCATTTTATAGTGGAGAAAATGGAACAAACAGAGGTCGACTGGCCCAAATTCACACAACCACTATATCAAACTGATTTTGCACTCAAGTCTTCCTGAGTACAGGTTCAGTGTTCCAGGCCCACTTGTCATCTAGCTGATTATTAATGTGCAATAATATCCCATTATATTCATAGAACAATCTCTGTTCCGTTATTTCCCAATTGATGGGCATTTACTTTTCCTTCAGGTTTTATCTACCATATAAAAGTCCTCCCATAAATAAATCTATTACATATGAGGCCTTTATTTCTTTTTTGGACCCCAAGAAGGTCTAAGTTCTCAGCAGTGGAATTTTTAAGTCAAAGGGTTGATAGAGTTTGTAGTTTTTCTGGTACATTTCCAAATTACTTCCTAGAGATGTATGACTAATTCACAACCATAAAAATAATATTTTAGTGTGCCTACTTTCCAATAGCCATTCTTTCACTGATTATTTCTCTCTTATGTCATCTTTACCAATTTTCTGGATTCAAAAAGAGATCAAAGAATTGTTTTACATTCTACTTCTCTTATTAGACATTTAAAGCAATTTTTCACATAGTTGTTGGTAGATTATAAGACTTTTTTTTTGAAAGTTATATCCTTTAATTACTTCTCTTTTTGGGGAATGACCTGGACTACTCAGTTTTCCCATGAGAAAACTGAGTCCCAAAGTTTTAAGTTTAAGGTAAAATTCTGAATTTAAGTACTCTGAGTCTAAATCAAGAAATGAGGGTAATTTCATTAACCTGGGAATGGATGAGAATCAAACTTCTCTGTGGGCCCTGCTAATTCTATTATTTTTACTACAAAATGGGTTATCTGTAGATATACCACAGATATCTTAAATTCATCCTCTTCAAAAGTGAACTCATATTTCTCCCCAAGTGCTCCATTTTCTTAACTTCCCTATTGTTTTCAGAATACCATTATCTTTCCAGTCTACTTTTGAGCTAGTGGAAAGGAAGAGACTGTAACTGATTTTAGAAAGGTACTGAGTAACCGTACAAAATGCTGTTTTAATATTCTGGTATAGAACTATAATTTTATAGAATATAAAGGATAATTTTCAAATAAATTCAACATGTTAAAGCAGTTTCTAGATGTAAAAAAAGAAATGACTATGCTGAACATTTTTATGAAAATGACATGTTAGAGATGAAGAGAAGATTAAGTTGAATCATAAGGAAGATCAAAAACTATTTATTATAAACTGTATATAGATACATAAAGATGTCTACTGAAATTATCTGATACATGTTCCAAAGAGCCAGTTGTTAAATGTTCAGCATGGTTGTTGATGGAATTGTGAATTGATCCAAAACAATTCTAATAGACTTGGAATAGAAAATGTCATCTGCATCCAGAGAGAGAACTATGGAGGCTGCATGCCAATTGAAGCATATTATTTTCATCTTTTTTTTTTTGCTTTTGCTTTCTCATGGTTTTTCTTTTTTGTTCTTAGTTTTCTTTTACAAAATGAATATTACAGAAATAGGTTTAAATTTATTGTACAGGTATAAACTATATCAGGTTGCTTGCTGTCTTGAGGAAAGGAGGGAGAAAAAAATTTGGAACCCAAAACCTTGCAACAGTAAATTAAAATCTATCTTTACATATAATTGGAAAAATAAAATACTAATGAATTAAAAACAAATAAATTTTCAGCATGAACATTTATACCTCAGAAACTAGCAAGTAGTACAAATTGCGACTTGATTTATTACATTTCTGATAACAGAGAAAATATGATAATGAAGATTAATCTTAAAGTGTGTCATGTACACATTTTGTCAACCAATTATTAAATATTAACCAGTATACCTCTACGTAGATTCATATCTATGTATATATATATATATATATAATGTGTGTGTTCATGTTTATGTGTATACACACTATATATATACATATTTTTATATATGTATATATATACATATTTGTATACACACATATGTTTATGTGTATGAGTATATTTTCTATATTCTTCTGGATGAACACAAAGAACATATAACTGTATTTATGTATATCTAGAAAAGTATCCCTGAAAATTTAAATTTAATATCTTTCCTCTAAAGTATGGCTGACACCTTACCATTATATTATATTATATTATATTCTTCACAATTTTTAGAAATTAATTATCAGAGAAGAGAATGAGTAAATTGGTCAAAAATACTCATCAATTCAACAGCATGGCTAAGAATTGACTCTATAATCAGAAAACAAATATTTTTTTTCAATTGCCAATCATGTGGAAGGATACAAAGAACTACGAGATGATCTCTGCTCTCAAAGAGACTCAGTCTCATTATAAAGATAAAACCATGTATGTAAATAGAATAATTGGCGTCACAAGTACTATAAAATAAAGTATCCAATGAATGAAATTAATAATAAATGCAACAAAAATTCAAAGGAGTGAGAAAATACTGGCCTATGATGTTTAGGAGATTTTTCAAAGAGTTGGATTATTGTGATCTGAGACTTGAAAGCTAATTAGCATTGAGTTAGACAGAAAGAAAAGAGAACATTCCAAGGAAAGGAAATAGCATGTGCAAAAAGCATGAATGCATATAAGTACAATTAATCTTTGATTTTTGAGTAATTCAGTTTGGGGAGTTAGGGAGAGTGATAGAATGATAGAATATTATAGAATATTACAGCCAGAAAGAATTTGAGAGATATGACCCAACTTAATCTCACCCCCATCTCTAACAAGTCATTTCATACGAATTCTCAGAGTCCTGGAGAATTGCCCAAGATCACATAGCAAGTTGACTGATTTAAGACCTAGTGTCCTGAGTTTTAGAGGACTCATAGCAGAAAAAGCTAGATAATTAAGAACCTTGAATATTAAATCACGATAGGGTTTGGAGTAGCAAAGTGAACTGATGGAAGCAATGTTTTAGAAAGATTATAGCAATGCACATGTGCATCACTGTGAGTAATGGATTAAAAGAAGTTCCTCATAGTTCACATGTGTGTATATGTATATGTATACATATGTAAAATATTATATATGTGTGTGTATATATGCATGCACATACACATGTTTTGTGTGTGTAGATGTGGTTATCTATACATACATGTTTGTTCATATGAATGTGTGTATGCATTACATACATACTTGTGTGTATACACATACACATATTTTTCTGTATAATGATTGAAAGGGGTTCTGACAAAATGCTTTATATCTGTCAAACTTAGGGATAGCCCTAGATATTTCCCTGGTGTTCTTATTAATTAATCTTAGAGGCAACAAGGTACAGCAGAAAAACAATGCTGTACTTAGAATCAGAAGAAATTTAAACACTACTTCTGACATGTTACCTGTTCAACTAAGCACATTTCTTAACCTCTCAGGCATAGTTCTACTTTGCAGGATTATTATGAAAGTCAAATGAATATTTATTTAAAAGTGCATCGTGAACCCTAAAGTTCAACACAAATATGTTATTTTAAACTAATATTGGGGGGAATAAAGGTATAATAGAATCATGTCTGCCATAATTATGAAAAGTTTACCTTAATTAAAATTTAATGAAAAATAACTTCCAATTCAATAGCTGAATAATTTCAGTGAGAAGATATATGTGCTATTTTTCTCTTTTCATTTGCTTTGTTAAAATTTTCTTTCCCTTGAAGATATTCCTGATTGAAAACTGTAATTCTCATTTTACAAGGATATTTTTAAGAGCCCTCCTCTCTGAGACTCTGTATCACCAGCAAGGTAATATGTCTATTTCTCACGGAGCATACTTGGCATTTTCCATGAGACAAGCAAGAAGTGCCTGTTCCCATCACAGCCAAATTGCCTGGGGAAACCCATGTCTCATTCAAAGACAATGTCAGTATCACAACAATGAAACCTTGAGACAGCCATTAAGAGGTTCAAGCTGTGTCATGTAATTGACTGCTGAATGGCCAGTCCACTGAAGCATCAGGGAGGGCCGGTGACAGCTGCCATCTCATCTATCAGGCAGTACAGAAATAACACTGGAGTGTCAGTTTGGTGTTCCAGACACAGGCAATAATTCTGATTGCTCCTGATTAGTCTAGAGGGAGAAAAATATTTTGGCAACATAGTAAAAAAATTAAAGGGGGGGGAAATATATGTAGGGCACAACTCCTTTATTATTCTTAATGAATCAAACCAATATGTTACTAATCTAGGTTAGTCTCCCAGGGTTTGGCTTTTTTAATGTGTTTTTTTTTTTTCCCCTGAGATTTAGCATACTATTGTGGCAATCAAATCTTCAGTTTGAGAGACAGCTTGCAAGTTGTTAGTATTCGTTTCTGCCCTACATATGCATGCTGAGGAGAGAATAAGACACCTGGGGAAGTCAATACTTTTGAAAAACTAGGAAAAAAGGGGGGATCAGTAAATAGTTCAAGGTTGAAGTCTTCTAATGTATATTTCCAGTGGGATCATTCCCTCATTCATTTATTTTGCACAGCAATATTGTATGTTTTGTATATCTTATGCAATATTAAATATGTCATATCTGTGTCTAGTCATTCTGAGTTAATATCTTTCAGAGGATAATTTTAATAGTTCAAGTGTTTGAATAAGATTAATGACAGCAGCAGATGGGAAAGACATTATAATCATTAAATGGAGAATTAAGTATTATAGATAGTTGCAAATTTAAATTCTGAGCTACAAAACAAACATTTAAAAAAGCTTTCTTCATCTTTTGCTAATTACAAAATAAATCTCCAGTAGGGAAAGTTTTTACTTTTAGTTGTAGCTCTGGACCAATATTTTTAACCCCATAAGAAAAGGAAAAAAGTGGATAGGAGAAGTGACTATTTTTTCTTGGTTCTGGCCCCAATTAGTCTTCTGTTGCCTTTTTTTACTTTTCCATATGTACACAAGATACATCTCAAAATTTGACCTCAGACATATTCAGGAATAGTTTGCTTCATATCCATTGTAGATCATGTGGGCAACTGATAATGATTTATGGGATTTTTAGAGGTCTCTAATGTTAAATTTGCTTAACCTTCAAGTAGGACTTAGACTATCATTCACATCCCGCTCTGGTAGTTTGGGTTGCCAGAATTTTAAGGTCTCATCAGATCCTACCCTCCCTATTCCTTCTTCTTTCCCTACCACACATGCTTTAAATCATGAACAGGCTTTTTGGAAGATAATCACTCTACACATGCTCATTAGTGACAATCATACTGAGCTTGCAACTCAGCCTTCAGCCATGCCATCTGTCCATCTTCCTTGAATCAGTCTATGTGTGGTCAGTCCTGATCTATCCTGCTTATGATTCAGCCTTGATTCTATTTGTGGACATTTTGACAAGTATTTGGGAGAAAAATCACGACCTACTTCATAACTCCCACATATTTATCTTTCTTTATGTCATCCCTTCTATTGGTAAGGCTCTCCCCTTATCTCTTTGGCATCCAAAGAAATATAATATAGTCAAAGCAGGGCTGGATTTGAAGTCTTAAGAGATAGATTAAAATTCTAAATTTGTCATCTACTATCTGTGTCACTTTGGACAATTCATTTTATCTTTCTTTGCCTCAATTCTTCTGGAAAATAAAGGTCATTAGCTAGCCTTACATCTGAAATTCATGGTCCAGAATCTTTTGCAACTTCATTTATGCATTTAATTCCTCCTGGAATATTATATATATTTTTTTCTCTCTGAAACACTAGTGTATTTACCTATTATATCAGTATTTTTGTAGTAATTTTCTATGTTGCTTTTATTATAATCAAATTAGTTTCTCTCTATAATATTATGAATCTTATAAGAGAGATTCTTTTACTAAAGCTTTTTATTTTCAAAACATATGCATAGATAATTTTCAACATTCACCCTTGCAAAAACTTGTGTTCCAAATGTTTGCCTTCCCTTCTCCCCATTCCCTCCCCAGATGGCAAGAAATCCAATATGTGTTAAACATGTGCAATTCTTCTATACATATTTCCACAATTATGCTGCAGAAGAAAAATCATATCAAAAAGGGAAAAATGAGAAAGAAAACAAAATGCAAGCAAACAACAACAACAAAAACTTGAAAATACTATGTTGTGATCCACACTCAGTCACCACAGTTCTCTCTCTGGGTGCAGATGGCTCTGTAAGAGAAATTCTTAGGGGAGATCCAATAAATTTGAAAAATATCAATACCATTTATATGAGATTACAAGGTCTGGAACTTGGTAAGAGCAGAACTTCTTTTGGAGGTACATATGAAATCTAGCTTCTTTGTTGAGAAAGCAGAGGATACAGAAGATTCCTTCTGATTAGTTCATTTCTAAGGTAATTGCCAACTAATATTTGTTGAGACCTACCTTTTCCCTAGGTCTTCCAAATTCATATTAAGGAAGTATGTGCTTTGAATGGTGCAGAGAATTATCCTTCTACACATCACCCACCTACCCTACCCAAGTAGAAAAGTGTCAATTTTCTTAAAGAAGCTCATTGTGAGTCTGGACAATCTTTTTGGACTGCCTTCTTCCTTTCTATTTTCCTTTCCATACAGAATTTGGATACTTCAGGATCTGATAATGAAATTTTGGAGCAGCAAGGTCAAGTTGAGAAAAAAAAAACTCCACCATTAGAAAGCTTAAGAGGTCAGTGGTCTATGACTGTGAAATGGGGGTCATCCCGGAATATAGGTGACAGCAGCATCGAATACAGGCCTTAGATGGAGTTGTGACAGCACCAGCAATATCTTCTGGAGCTCTCAATCCAGATATGATGAGGATGTTGGTCAGTTGGTCAGGAATAAATTATAGGAAACCATTTGCTGATACTGCCTACAATAGGAATTGATTGACATTTCTATTGTCCATATGCAATTCTGAATGAGTGCTTGTGCTTGGTCACAGGGGAGCCATTGTAAGGCAGAGAGGAGAACTAGAACTTGCAATGGAAGAATAGAGGCCTTAGTTGCAGTTCCTGGCCAAAAAGAATACTAGCACTTGTGGCTATAAGGAAGCAGGAGTCTTTTTTGCATAAAAACCAGAGCACAGACTGAGAGTAGAGACCACACCTCTCCCCAGATCACACTCCTTAGAAGTAATGAAAACATGCAGACTTACAAAATTAGTTCTGAAAACAAAAACACAAACAAGTAGAAAGCTTGGGGTACTGCCTCCCCAGCACTGGCTTAGCAGAGTCCAACTTTATTTAATTTTTTTATTAATACTTTTTATTTGCAAAACATATGTATGGGTAATTCCTAAACATTAACCCTTACAAAGCTTTCTGTTACAAATTTTCCCCCCTACTCCCCACCCCTCCCCTAGATAACAGGATGTCCACTACATGATAATTATGTTAGAATACTTAAAACGAATATATGTATAGTTATTGCCACAAATCATTTTTTTGTTCAGGAGAAATCGTATCTATAAGAAAAAATAATCTGATAAAAGAGATACAATGCAAGCAAACATCAATAGAGAACATGAAAATGTTATGTTGTGGTCCACATTTCACATCCCTCTCTCTGGGTGTATATGGCCTTCTTCACTGAACAAATGGAATTGGTTTAAGCATTTCATTGTTGAAGAGAGTCATGTCCCTTAGAACTGATCCTCATATAGTCTTGTTGTTGCCGTGTACAACGATCTCCTGGTTCTGCTCATCTCACTCAGCATCAGTTCATGCAAGTCTCTCCAGGCCTCTCTGAAATTGTCCTTCTGGTTGTTTCTTACAGAGCAATAATATTCCATAACATTCATATAACATAATTTACTCAGCCACTCTTCAACTGATGGCCATCCACTCAGTTTCCAGTTTCTAGCCACTACAAAAAGGGCTGCCACAAACATCCTTGCACATGTGGGGCCCTTTCCTTCTTTTACGATTTCTTTGGTTTATAAGCCCAATAGAAACACTGCTGGGTCAAAGGGTATGCATAGTTTGATAACTTTTTGAGCATAGCTCCAAATTGCTCTCCAGAATGGTTGGATCTGTTCACAGCTCCACCAACAATGCATCAGTGTCCCAGTCTTCCCACATCCCCTCCAACATTCATCGTTATCTTTTCCTGTCATTTTAGCCAATCTGACAGGTGTGTAGTGGTACCTCAGAGTTGTCTTAATTTGCATTTCTAGCAGAGTCTAACTTTAACATAAAGTTCATAGTCAAGAAATGGATTGAGAAAAGAACCTAACCATCACAATTTACTGTTGACATGGAAAAACAAGACAAAATTAGGACAAAAATATGAAAACAGCTGAGTAAAATCTCAAAGAAAAACTAAATGTTAATTTGACACGAATTCTAGAAGTGTACTTGGAAGAGTTAAAAAAAAGAAGAAATAAGAATAAAAGAATAATAGAGAAAAATGGGAGAAAAATTAAAAGTGAAGCAAAAAAATGAAAAAATTAACTTGATAACTTGATAAAGATGCCAAAAACAAATACTGAAGAAAATAACACCACTAAGAACATTATGAGACATTAAAAAACAATACAACAAAGTCAAAAGAATGAAAAAAAATAGAAGAAAAGGTGAATTATCTCATCAGAAAAACAACTGATCTGGTAACTAGATCAATCCATAGATCCAAGGTTAAGGAGAAAATATTGCAAATAGTCAGAAAAAAGCATAGATCAATTCAAATATCATGAATCCAACCAGGGTCATAAAAGATTTAGCAGTTTCTACATCAAAGAAACAAAGAATTTGGGAATATGATATTCCAGAAGGCAAAGGAGGACAATTGCAATGAAGAATAAGCTACACAGAAAAAAAAATGAATATAATTCTATTTAATGAAACAGAGAACATTCAAGCATTACTGATGGAAAGAGTGGGGTAAAAAAA
>JAJPUD010020341.1:0-24896 GCA_023553655.1 Myrmecobius fasciatus | reverse complement strand
ATTGAGGTTAAGTGATTTGCCCAGGGTCACACAGCTAGGGAATGTTAAGTGTCTAAGATCACATTTGAACTCAAGTCCTCCTGACTTCAGGGCTGGTGCTCTATCCACTGCGCCACCTAGCTGCCCCACGTACTTTAATCTTTGAAAAAAAAATGGAAGAGAGGAATCCTATTCATCTTACTTTCTACCTTTAGTAACTATCTTCTTCTATATGTGTGATATAATCCACTAATGGGTATACTCAGGGAAGAAAGAAATGGGACAGAAGTATAGAATTTAGGAATCTTAATGGAATCTGTTAAAAGATATTCTTTGGGTTGTGTTATTTGATATTTGAGCATTTCAGGGAGAAGCCCATGGTTTCAGATTACCCAGTAGAAGTTAGAGAAAGGATTTAGCATCTGTGTTAGCCCATAATCTTAGTGCCTTCTCCCCAGGTATTCATACCACCCCAAAAGCATTATAATTTATATTTCAGCACCACTGATAATTACATGTGAAGTAGCAGCTCTTTTTTATGCAAAGAGATCTCATCTCAGATGCACATTTGAGATATTTCCATTTTCGAGTTTTCTGAAGTTTCTGAGGAAGCGATTAGCTGAACTATATGATAAGAGTGGAATTTAAAAGTTTATCATTTTCTGTGGGGTTAAGACTTTTCTTATCTATAGGAACCACTTTGCTACAAAGAAAACTACTTCACTCAGACTGAGTTGAGCATTATCATAATTATGGAAATAGGGAGAGACCTCAGCAGTTTAGGGATGTGAAACAAGTTGCATAGTTGGGCACAAAGTGTCCTTCAAAGTTCTTTTTCCTTTCTTATTAGCTTTTCCAATGCCAAGAGAGAAGGCCTTGAGACTTGTTACTTTGTGGAGAACAATAGAACCTTCATTTTAAAGAGTTACAGTTTTCTCTTGCTAGATTTCTGACAAATATAAATTCTTCTATCCACTAGAATAGCATTTCTCATTTTAAATGCTCTAAATAAATGGCATGTGCCTAGATATGTTACAAACAAAAGTATAGAACTATATGGGCTAGACATTATGGATGCATTTATTGCAGCCTTCAGAATTTTGGAACTTGTACAATTGAGAGAAATGGGGTCCAAAGAGGTGAAGGGCAGACTTTCAGTCCAGAACTTGTGCCAATTAATCATCCTATCTTTTGAGATCCTTAGCTTCTATATAACAAATAACCTCAGGGAAGGGGTTCTATCAGATTTGTAGAATGTTAGAGTTGGAAGCCAGGTGGCTCAGTGGATGCAGGCCTTGAGCTTGGAATAAGGAAGACTCATCTTTATGAGTTCAAATCTGGTCTCAGATACCTACTAGCTGTGTGGGCCCTGGGCAAAACACTTAACCCCGTTTGCCTCAGTTTCCTCATCTGTAAAATAAATAAAGAAGGAAATGGCAAAGTACTCCAGTATCTTTCTCAAGAAAACCCTAAATAGGGTCATGAAGAATCAGGTATGATTTAAAATATGACTGAACAAAGAACTGGAAGGAGTCAATCTAGATCATTGAGTCCTACTCTCTTATTTTATTTTTTATTTTTTATTTTTTTTATTTTTATTTTTTTTTAAATTTTATTTTATTTGCATAACATATGTATGGGTAATTCTTCAACAATAACCCTTACATAGCTTTCCGTTACAAATTTTTTCCCCCCAACTTCCCCACCCCTTCCCTAGATGGCAGAATATCCACTACATGTTAATTATGTTAAAATATTGGCAAATCGAATATATGTATACATATTTCCAAACTTATCATTGTTGTGCAAGAAAAATCTTATCTACACAAACGATATATCAGATAAAGGAAACACAATGTAAGCAAATATCAATCAAGGCTACTCTCTTATTTTACAAAGAACATCAGACTCAGAAAGGCTAAATTATTTTCCCCAAGATACATAGCTATATAGGATAGAAGGTTAGGGCTAGACTATATCTGCTTCTTTGTAGGAGATACATCATAGGTATAGAGTTCAACAAATATTTATGGGGATTATTGGTGATGCTGATAAATTATACCAAGGTCATTTCCCCTTTCTTAGGACCTTAAGACACTCTCTTTAAAGGCCAAAACTTCTAATTGGCAAACTACCAGTTATTCTACTTGAAAGGAAATAAAAAAGCAGAGACTCATCTTAGAGACAGAGAATCCCTGTGGCCTAATTGATGCAAATACTGCCTTGTAGTTAAGAAACATTGAAGACCCTCTTTCTAAAAATTAGGCATAGAAGGTCAGAATTTTCTAGAACCTAGATTGTTCTTGAAACTAGTACAGTGAGGGAGGATCTGTCTGGTTCTGGACTCAGGTGTCAAAAGATCTCTAACCAAATGCTGGCTTTAAAATAGTATGGTCTAAAATAGTATGGTCTTGTAATCACTTGACACTCCAGCACTTTAGTGCCATAAATTCTTCTGTAAGTCAAAGGAATTGAATTATTGAATTATATGATCTTTAAAATCCCATCTAGCTCTAAACCTATGATCCCACAGGATAAGAGGCAAGACTGGGGATAGTCTAAAGAAGAGAGGAATAAAGGGAGACATGATTGTTTCTTTTTTCCCCTCTCCATTTAATAGTATTTTATTTTTCCAATTACTTGTAAAGATAGTTTTCAACATTTACTTTTATGAGATTTTGATTTTTTTAAAGTATAGTGGGGACTTTTGTAAAAGGCACACCTTAAATTCCACTGACAATGACTTTTTCTGTTGGGAGATATCAAAACACTATGAACAATATATATTTCTTTTGTAATTTTGTAATATTTTGTAATTTTCATTAATTATTCCTTTATTTTTTTAAAAAAGATTTTGATTTCCATTTTTCCTTTCTCTCTCTCTCTCTGTCTCTCTGTCTCTCTGTCTCTCCTTCCCCTCCTTTCCCCAAGAAAGCAAGCAATATGATATAGGTTATATATGTTTAATGATTGCTTCTTGATAATCTAAAAAGTGATCATGAACAAAAGTATTCTGCTTGGCTCTAGGAGGAACAAAGAGGTAAAAGGGTGTGTGTGTGTGTGTGTGTGAAGGGTCAGAATCAAGGGTCTGAAGGTGTTTAAACCTAAACACATGGTCACCTGCTATTGTATTTCTCTTTTCATAGCGTAATCCCATTTCCCCCAGCATTATCCTATTACCACATCAGACTGGTCTTCTCAGTTTCATGGTTTTCAGAGAACACAGCAGAGAAAACAACAAGAAGCTTATAGGACTTCAAAGTAGCAAGAATGATCAGAGTTTCAATACCCAACAAGGGTAGTACATTTAAATAATATTTAATTTGCTCTTTTTCTAGCTTTTTTAATTGTAAGCCCAATTCATTGATCTTCTCTTTCTTTATTTTATGCAAGTAAGTATCTAGAGATATAAAATTACCCCTTATAACTGCTTTGGCCATATCCCACAAATTTTGGTATGTTGTCTCATTATTGTCATTCTCCTGGATGAAATTATTGATTGTGTCTATGATTTTCTCTTTCACCCATTATTTTTAAAAATTAGATTATTTAATTTCCAAATAACTTTTGGTCTATTTTCTCCTGGCCTTATAACATTTAAATAATATTTGACAGCTTGGACAAGTCTCTTTCCTTCTTAGGGCCTTAGTTTTTATATCAATAAGATGAGAAGGTTTGACTTGATGACCTCCTGCATTCTAATATTAACTTGTGGCACTGATATTGACCACTGCTTTAGACATTCCCAACCCCTCTCAGGACTTCCATTCAACAAGAGTGTAAGATTAGATGATTCCTTATATTTTGATAATCCATCATTGTCACTGACAATTAGTTATGTGAACCTAGCCAAGTCCTTATCCTTTCTTCACCTTAGTTTTCTCTGAAGGATAGGAATAATATTGATCACATTATTTACCCAACATGGCAGGTGTGAGAAAAACACTTTGTAAGCCTTCAAGCCCTAGAGAATTCTTCATTTTTATTGTGTGATTCTGTTCATCAGGAAATTCAGGGAGAAAGTGATCAATTCCCTCTTAAAGATTAAATGACAAGTAGGGCATTTCCTATTTGAAGAAAGGGAGCTAAAGAAAGAGGCACTACTCTAAAGATGCAATACTGAGTCCTCTTCGAAAGTTACATGTTGAATTTATAATTAAAAGAATTTATAATAAAAAGAAAAGAAAATTTGTATGCAATAGATATCTGGAGTTTCATATGTAATCCTCTTTTTTGTTATATTATACATATATATTTATATATATGAAAATGTCCATTTTATTTTATTTTTAAGTTCAGAATAAGACATACACACAAATTTGGATATGCACAACAATGGAACTTTCTTATAATGTTGGTTAGCACACTGTCTCTGGAGATGTTCAGACAGAAGGTAGATGACTATTTCTCTGTAATATTGTAGAGGGGAATTAAGCTTCAGGTAGTGAGTTTTAATGGATGCTCATTGACATTTCTTGAAGATTTATCATCAAATTAGTCTCAATTCCTATTAAATTCAATTTGTGGTTTCATAAAATTGGATAATTATTTGTTAGTCTGTAGATAGAGTCTGTAATACAGTCTGTATCAATTGAATGCCCCAGGAAAAGTAGGAAAGTAAATCTTGTGTTGTTGTGTTCTCTTTAGGAACCACACCTCCCTTCCTAAATCAGCTATCTTTTCGGGATACACATAATTTCACCTCACTATGGGGTAGAGGAGGCTGCAATTCTTACATGTTTTCAAGTATTTATCAAGTTCCCAGTGGTCCAAGTTCCAATGTTCTGGGAAATAAACAGAAAATTAGAAAACATCTCTTTAGGAATTTACCTTTTCTGTGGTGTTGAGATGAGGATACAACATTTATATAGATAAGGAGGTAAACGAAAGTATGAAATAGAAGAACTAGGGATAAAAGTTGAGTTCTGTTTAGGGAAATGTGAGTAGGTCAATTAAAATGTGATTAGAATGTGTGAAGAGGAATCAGGTGACATTATCCAGAAAATATAGATAGTAATCATTCAGTGAGAGGCTTGAAATGTAAGCTAAGTATGTAAAGTTTTTGTTTTATCCTTGAGATAATAGAAAGCCCTGGAAGTTTCTTGACCAGAGGAATGACATGGGCATATCTGTGTTTTAAGAAGATTGAGTAGATAGTTTTGTGAAGGATAGATTTAAGAAAGGAGTGACTAGAAGCAAAAACAATTAGGAGGTTATTGTAATGGTCCTGGGGGAAAAGTGATAAGAACCTCAAATGATGAGGTGGCCATGTGAGTAGAGTAAAAGAGATGTATGTGAGACATGTAGAAATAGAACTGACAGACTCACCGGCAGATTGTTATAGATAATGAAGCAGAAGAAAGAGTTGAGGTTGAACTGAACTTACATAGCTGAGTGACAACCTCAAGAGAAATAAGAGAGCTTCAAGGAGTCGGCAAGAGAAAAGATAAAGAGTTCCACTGTACACATGTTGACTTGTAGAAGCTCATGGATGACCCAGTTTAAAATATTCGATATGTGGTTGGTGAAGGCACACACTGGAACTCCAAAGAGAGACTAGATATAAATAACAGAGATATAGAACAGATGTAAAAATCTGGAAATTATCTGCTACAAATTATAATTCAACCCATAGGAAATGATGAGATCACTAAGTAGGAGGTTAAAAAAGAAAAGAGAGTAAAGGACTCAAGTCAAAATCTTGGGGTATATCCATATTTGACAGACATAGCTTTAATAGAGATTCAGCTAAAGGAGACTAAGAAGTAGTTAAAGAGGTAGAAAATATTCAGGAGATATAAAAATGCTTGAGAAGTCAAGAAGAATGAGAACAGAAGAAGACATTAGATTTGGAAATAAGAAATTTACTGTTAATTTGGAAGAAGCTAGTTTTGGTTTAGTAATGGAGTGAGAAGCCATATTTGAGAAGTTTTGAAAGGATTAAGAGGAGAGGAAAATAGGGCTTTCTAAAGGGGTTGGCTGAGAAGGGGAGGAGACATATAGGATGATAAATAGTAGGAAAGGAAGGACCTAATAAGAACTTTTTGAGGGTAGTGGGGTCTTGGGCTTGTTAGGAGGCAACAGAAAAGTAATGAATATAGAAGGAGAAATGAAAGATTAGCGAGAAGGGTTGGGGCAACCTGCTAAAAAGGACAAGAAGGGGTAGGTCCAATGGCACATGTAGAGGGTTTGGACTTATTGAGGCAAAGGGTCATATCTCCATAAGAGATGAGAATAAAAGAGGAGATAGTGGGAGATATAAGAAAGAAAATGATATTGAAAAGAGAAAGGCCAAGATGAATTATAAGGTAAGATCCTTAGCTAATAGCATGAGGGAGGAGAAATTTGAGAGGAGAAAAGGTTTGGAACAGTTGTAGTATTGAGTAGAATAAAGATAGTGGAAAAGGAATAGCTAAATCATTCACAATTGGTAATTGTACAATATTGCTGCCATAATTGTTTTTGTACAAATAAATCTATTTCCTTTTTCTTTGATCTCTTTGGCATACAGACTCAGCAGATGTATTTTTGGATCAAAGAAAATCAACAATTTTATAGCTCTTTGGGCATAGTTCCAGGATGATTGGCTCAATTCACATCTCTATAAACAATGTATTTCTCTGCAAGTTTTCCTGGATGGGCTCTGACATTTGTCAATTTCCTTGTTTGTTGCATTAGCTAATTTGATAGGTGTGAGGCAGTACTTCACAATTGTTTTAATTTTCATTTTTCTAATCGAGATTTAGAACTTTTATATGACTATAGACAGCTTTGATTTCTCCTTCTGAAAACTGTTGAAAATTTATCAATTGGAGAATGATTTGTATTATTTTCTAGATATTTGAGAAATGGGACCTTCATCTGAGAAATTTGCCGTAGAATGTTTTCCTCAGTATCTTGCTTTCTATTTAACCTTAATTGTATTGGTTTTATTTTTATAAAAACTTTAAAATTTAATGTAATCAAAATTATTATTATAATTTTTTACATTCCAAAATGTTCTCTACCTCTTTTTTGGTCACAAAATTGATCTGTCAGGTAAAAATTTCCCTGGTTTCTAAGTTGCTTATGATATCACCTTCTGTTTTTAAGTTATGCACCCAGTTTGATCTTATCTCAGTATATGGTATGAGATGTTTTCTCTGCATAATTAATTTTAGTTTTCTCTGTTTTGCCAAATAGTCAGTTCTTGTCTCAAAAACTTGGATCTTTGGTTCTAACAAACACTAGATTACTATGGTCATTTATACTATGTACACTGTGTATTATGTGCCTAATCTATCCTTCTGGTACACTACATTAATTCTTAACCAGGACCAGAATGTTTTTATTATTACTGTTTTGTAATACAGCTTGAGATCAGATACTGCTCATCCAACTTCCTTCATAATTTTCTCATTGATTCCCTTGATCTTGACATTTTGTCCTTCCAGATCAATGTTGTTATTATTTTTTCCTAGCTATATAAAGTAATTTTTGATATGTTGATTGCTATGGCACTGAATAAGTAAATTAATTTAGGTAGAATTATTATTTTTAGTCTATTGGCTTGGCCTACCTGTGAGCCATTAAAATATTTCTCCAATTATTATGATCAGATTTTCTTTGTGTGAATAGTATTCTGTAATTGTGCTCATATAGTTTCTAGATTTGTTTTGGTAGGTAGACTCCCCCAAATTTTCTATTGTCTATAGTTAATTTCAACTTGAATTTTTCTTTCTGCCTTTTTCTGATGAATTTTGTTCCCAGGAAAAGAAATGCTGATGATTTATATGGGTTTATTTTATATTCTGCAAAATTGATGAAGTTGTTAATTATTTCCACTAATTTTTGGTTGACTCTCTAGGATTTTCCAAGTATACCATAATATTGATTACAAAGAGAAAGTTTTGTTTCATAATTCCTTCCATTTTTTTCTCCTTTTGTTTCTATAGCTAGCATTTCTAGTATAGTATTGATTAATTGTGGTTTTAATACATACTTGCTTCACCCCTGACTTTATTGGGAAAGCTAGGTCATCTGTGCTTGGAGTCAAGAAGACTTATCTTCCTGAATTCAAATCTGGCTGTATACACTTATTAGGTATGTAACCCTGGACAACTTCAATTTCCTCATCTGTCAAATAATCTGAAGAAGTAAATAGCAAACTACCTCAGTATCTTTGCCAAGAAAATGCCAAAAGGGCTCTTGAAAAATTGGACATGACCAAAAAATGACTGAATAGCAACATAATTATAATTTTAAGGATAACTCTATTTTATTCCTATGCTTTCTAGTTTTTTTTAATGGAAAAATCATTGTATTTTATAAAAATCCTTTTCTCATGTATTAAGATAATATAATTTTTTGTTATTTTTATTATTGATACAATCAATTATACTGATAGTTTCTCTAATATTGAATCAGCCCTGCATTTGTAGTAAAAATCTCACCTGGTCATAGTTTATGATCTTTGTGATTTACTATTATCTCCCTACTACTATTTTGTTTAACATTTTGCATAAATTTTCATTAAGAAAATCGGCCTGTAGTTTTCGTTCTTTTCTTTTCTTTTTTTTTTTGGGGGGGGTGTTGAGTTTTCTTTTTCTGTTTTAGCTCTTCCGGGTTTAGCTAGCAGCACCACATTTGTATTGTAAAAGGAATTTGGTAGGACTCTTTGTTTTTTCATTTTTTCAAAATCAAAACAATAACCAAATGTTTCAAAATAGTTCATATACTGTTAAAAAGAAATTGTTTGGTTGAATTCACTAGTGAAACCATCTAATGCTGAGAAATTTTTTAGATTTTGTTAGATTTATTGATAAGTAATTAGGCAAAATACCTTCTAACAATTGCTAATTTTGTTTTTATTGTTGGCGAATTCACCCTTTCATTTTTGATACTTCTTATTTTTTAAATTAAATTAACCAATAGTATTTATTTTATTGTTTTTTGATAACAAAACTAGCTCCATATTTTATTTATTAGTCAATGGTTTTCTTCCAATTTTATTAATATCTCCTTTGAATTTTAGGATTTTCAATTTGGCATTTAGTTGGGGATTTTTAATTTATTCTTTTTCTAGTTTTTTTTAGTTGCATGACAAATTCATTATTCTTCTCTTTATTTTATTGATGTAAGCATTTAAAAATACAAATTGGCTGCATCTCATTTATTTGGGTATGTTATCTCATCATTATTATTCTCTTTAATGAAATTATCATTTATTTCTATGATTTGTTTGACCTACTCACTCTTTAGACTTAGATTATTTGATTTTTAATTGATTTTAATCTCCATTTCTATGACTCCTTATTGAGTATAATTTGTATTGCATTATTATCTGAAAAGGATACATTTTATGTTTCTGCTTTTCTGCATTTGGTTGTGAAGTGTTTATACCTTAATGTTTGGTCAATTTTGATGATGATGTTTTGTTTAGCTGAGAAAAAAAAATATTCTCTTTTCTATTCCCATGCTGCTAAGTGATGCAGTGGATAGAATACTGGGACTGGAGTAAGGAAGACTCCTCTTGTTGAGTGCAAATCCATCTTCAGACACTTAATGTGAAAACTGTTTAATCACTGGTGGCTCTGGGCAAGTTACATGTTTGCCTCAGTTCCTGATCTGTAAAAATGATTTGTAAAAGGAAATGGCAAATCACTGCAGTACTTTTGCTAAGAAAACCCTAAATGGAAGCATAAAGAGACAGGACTGAAAAATGACTCCACAGCAACTATCATTCTAACTTTTCCAAAATTCTATTCATCCCTTTAATTTCTTTTTTCTTTATTTTGTGACTAGATCTACCTAGTTCTGAGAGGGGAAAATTAAAGTCCATCACTAGTATATTATTATCTATTTTTCTACAACTCGTTTAATTTTTCCTTTAAACATTTGGATTACTCCAAGCATTTTCACTCGTTGATCTTGATGCTCTTCCTCCTTGATTCTTTGGCTTCATTAAAGTCTCAACTGTAAAGTGGGAATAAGATCCCCACTGTAGCTTACAGGTCTTTCTAAGGAAAGTGCTCTGCAACCCTAAAGTTTTAAATTATGTTTTGACCACTTAAATCTTAAGACTGAATAGGAGTGTGACTGAGATGTATAAAAATGCAAAGAACTTGGAGATTTAGAAGGAAAAAGGTTTATTTACTCATTTGTTTGAATTAACGGGAAATGTGAGTGATTAAGAACCCTTCTGGCTTTCCCTTGCCTCTAGTTAAAGCCTTTTGAATAACAGCCCAGCGCTTGTAAAGTGCCCCATCTCTCCATGCAGCTGCATTGATTTGTGACTAAAGCTGAGCTGAGCTGTAATGCCAGGAGGTACCAAGGTGATGGCCTGGGTAACTTTCTGCAAAATTTAATTACTGAATTATATAAGCATTTTTACTTTTTTCACCTTCATTTAAGTCATCAAACTTTCGTGGCATCCTTTGATTTTTCTGGTAGCATTCCCAGTGATGTCTATTTCATTTCAACAAACATTTGTTATTAGCAACCAACTTTCTATCTACTTTAATGAACTTTTATATTCTTGAATGGAAGATTGGGTCTCATTTAGAATGCTTACATTCTGTTGTCCTCTTTTATTAGTAAATGTTACAACCTTGTGGATGACAAGGATATAGATACTAAAGAGTTAGAACCATATTTAATTTTATAACTGTAAACATAAATGGGAATTCTAAATTTTTTTAGTTTCTCTCTTTGGCATCAAATCTTTAATATTTGTTCATTGAATTCTTCTAGGTTTATTAATGCAAAAAAGATGGCAGCCTCTTGTGTGCCATATCAATGAGATTAATACAGCAAAAACTTAGCTTTATCTTTTCATATATGTAACTAATCCAAAATGATGTACAGATTGATAAATACAATATTGAGAGATAACTCAGTAAAAGCAATGATTTTGATGTTGCTTGTAGTTTATAAACTTACAAAGTAACTACAAAAACTGCTAGCAATGGATTATATTAACAAACTTTATTTGTCAATTTGTTGTTTGAAACTAGAAATGTGAAAACTGTTTAATCACTGGTGGTCATATTCCCAGGCCAACCCACAGAATCCTGCTCACACCATAACATAGCTGAAATGCTGTACATTTGTGATAAAAGAGCAGACAATATTATTGCAATATCAATATTGAAGTAAGAACTTATAAAATCAGAAAAGAAGGATATGAGAAAAGTTATTTTTACAGGGAAGGAGAAGGGAGAAAATAAATGGGGTGATTTATATATGGATCCATTCTGTTTCTTCTTATCCCCCAAGAGCTGGAGTCTGCTGATGGGGTGATCAGTGAGATCCTTTCAGGCAGAGGTGACATCTTTTATTCCTTTTAAACTTCAGTTATCTTTCCAGCTGTGTTGATGAGGGAAGGCACACACAAAGAGTGGCAATAAAGTGAAAGAAAGGAAGTAAGTAACATAAAGAAGACAAAAAATTATTGAAAATGAATAAGAAGATAAAAAGATTTTTGTCCATTGGATGAAAAAGTAAGCCTTACATAACAATTTAAAACTTGTATGAACTAGTTTTTATATTTGAATCCGACATGATAAATCTGAGCTTCACTTTTAAATATTTTTGATTATAATTAGGTTTATTTGGTAAAGAGCTACATTTGACTAGTATTTTAATATATAACCAAGCCCTTAGTTTTACATTTGCAACTTCTGGTTATCTTTTACTTCATATTGACCTTAACTGCAACCATTTCACTTGTAAAATTCTCACAAGAACTTGCTAAAATGTATACATGGGCCTGGGGCAAGACATGCAAAAGTATATTTCATGCTTGTTCAGTGCTCTCTGATAGATTCTCCAACCTACCTCAGCTCTTGTGAACTGATACTGTTCAAGATAGGCATGTGATGAGGCCTTTGAAGTTTTATATAGTCTCTTACTTATGAGAATGACAAATCTTTCTGGTATGGTATGTAGAGCCAAGGTCCTTTTTCTCAGGAGCACCTCTTCCTATGCATAGAATTTCATTTTCTATGGTTGAACTAAATTTACCTCAAAGTAAAATTTGAAAATTAATTCAGGTTGTTATCAGTTTCTACCACTCTTTGAACTCTGGATGGCTCCAATATGGAATACAAAAACTACTTTCAATATTTCTAGCAATTTTACTTTGGATCTCAGAAAGGTATCAGGAGAAGCTGCCATTTTTAGCAAATGATGGGGTAGTAACCAGGTCACACTATTATTGGCCAATCAAGGAACAAAGAACTTCAACAAACTTGAGGTGTTTGATTTGGACAATGATAGTAAGTCTTACTGTTCTGGTGTGGCTGGTTGAAGAAGACAGCACATAGGTGTCTGTTTCAGTCCTTTTCTTACTCCTCTTAAAGCATTTCTTATATTCTTCTTGAACCTGAAGATTCAGGAGGGCAGAGAATTTAGTTTTGGTGGGGGGGGGATCATTTTAGCAATCACATAACCAAAATGGCAGTGTGTGTGTGTGTGTGTGTGTGTGTGTGTGTGTGTGTGTGTGTGAGAGAGAGAGAGAGAGAGAGAGAGAGAGAGAGAGAGAGAGAGAGAGAGTGTATGTGTGTGTGTGATGTGTTGTGTGCATGCATACACACATGTGGGCATGCCATTATCTCCTTTTTCACTAATATTCTGTATGACTTAGATAAGATGGATTAGGGTTTAGAGCTTGAAGGAGTATTCAAAATCATTCAGTCTGATGAACTCATTTTATATCTGAAAAAAAATAAAATGATTTGCCTGGAGTCACACAGGTAGTAAGAAGCAGGTCTGGGATTCAATGTCAGGTCCTTTATGCCAACTCCAATTCTTCCTACTTTTCTCATTTGTAAAATTAAATTGAAGTCACCAAGGCACTGGCTCTTCAGGGACAAGCACTTCCATCCTGATCCTGATGGCATCATGGAATGTTTCTCATTCTTCAATTGTGTAACACTATTGCTTCATGACCAGAGGGTTTTGGTAAATGTTACTTGTCCTATAGAATTCACAGGGGCTTATAAGGACAAATGAGATCATAGATGCAAAGATCCTTTGAAAAATAAACCAAGGAGGTAAGAGCAAAGGAGTTGTAAGTGTCTAATGTTGTTACTCTGCTGATGGATATGATGAAAGTTAACATGGATTAATGGGAACCTGGATGGTGCAGTGGACAGAATGTTGGACCTGGTGGAGTTCAAATCTGAGTTCAGACATATACTTGCTATGTGATCCTGGGCAAGTCACTTAACTTTTCTTGCCTCAGTTTCCTTATCTGTAAAGTGAACTGGATAAAGAAATGGCAAACCACTCCAACATCTTTGGTGAGAAAACCTCAAAAGTGGTCATGAAGAGTCAGACATGATAGGAAAAAATGACTAGATAGAACAAAAATTCATGATTTAGTGAATAAAGGACCAATTTTGGAATGAAGAAGATCAAGGTTCAAGTTATTCCTCTGACAAAATCTAGTTGTGTGACCAAGGAACAGTCACTTAGCCACTCAGTGTCCTAAGCTGTGATGACTCTTAGTCATAGGCAAGTTCCTGATCTACACTGATGAAAGGAATTCTCCATACTTATGAAATCACTGATGGGGACTTTCTCTTAAAACTTATCTGTTGGTACTCTGTGAGATCTGGGTTCAGGGCTTATTTTACTTTTTCACCCTAAAGTCTCTATAATAGGCGTTTTGTAAGGGACTGGACAAAAGTTTTTATTATATAGGCAGGACAACAATTCCAGATATTTTGTACAGACTTTGTTATTGTGAACTTAATGAGGGAATTAGGAATTAGGCTGTGGGGCATCTGGGGGGATTAGGCAACTGGGTATCTGAATCTCAAGGAGTGTCAAAAGTCTACAGGCAATCTCTTGCTGAATCTCTACAGATAGATAGAAAGAAATAGCTCCTTCCCAGATGAGCTGGCAGGTTTAGGGTCCACATGACCTTGAAAGTGACTTTTGCTACAAATTTGTCATTACCTCAGGTGACCTCTTCTTTTTACTACTGACATTTTGACAGAGTGTTAAATGAATATATCTTATATTAAATCCTTCCTGTGTTTTTATTTTAATCCTTCTGGGGGGAAGAAACTAATATTGTAATTAGGAAAATAGAGAAAGCTTTATGAAAAATTGAGAAAGACTGCTAAATAGGTTACTGCCTGCTCTGTCAAGAACTATTTTTCCATCAGGAAAATGAGTTGAGAATCATAATAAAACTTTTATTCAAGTGATTGGAAATTGGAAGATTGAAAATGAAGGAAGTTTTTGTCAAAAGGAATTCTTCCTCTGAAAAAAAAAATGTTTGAAAGAACACAATGTATCTGGAAAGAGATGATGTATATCCATCAAATGGGAGCAAAGAATGGAGGTTACAAAGAGTTGAATTTAGCCTTGAAATAAGGAAATACTTCCTAGGAATTAGAGCATTTCAAATATGAAATGGGCTGTCTCAGTGAGTGACAGGATGTCTTCACCAAAGGCAAGATGTAGAAGGGACATTTGTTTCAGTATGGATTAGACTAAATGGCCTCTGAGGCCCTTTCCACTCTGAGATTCTATGAATCTGTCATTCTTGGAAATGGAATTCTTCAGGTAAGCTGGTAAGAAGATGAAAGCCCCTTATTACCTGGCGATTGAGGACACAGTGTACCAGGAAGATGTAGACTCCCTGTAAGGAATTGATGATGGTGAAGGCGTAGGCAATGATTAATCGGATTGTTTCAGCTATAGAGTCAATCAGAAAGAAGCCAAGACTCCAGGAACAGCCCAGGATAAGGAGCTGAGCTAGGGCTTTAATTGTCAAGGTCCTGTAAAATCCAAGAGGCAAAGATGAGATTCATGTTTCATGTATTATCTTATACCCAAGACAACACATCTTATTCCCATTTGGCTCTTGTCCTTTGCTCTCAAAGGGAACCAAAATGACATTACTAAATTGGAATCAAAGTACAGAACTATGTACTTTGTCCAACTATGGCTGATCAGATCAAAGTGAGCTTGGAAAGCTTTACCACAGATTGGGCATAAATAGTCCATATGCTCTTGTCAAATGAGATGACTTTTTAAAAAAAAAAAGCACTTAGTACAATGCCTGACACATAGTAGGTTCTATACAATTTTTTTCCTTCTTTCCTTTCTCCCCTATTCCTAAGGACTCATTTTGACACCCTTATTTAAGGCTGTCTTTGCTGGTATAAAAAGCACAAGCTTTATTACTATAAAAAAGATATTTGGAGAAATGAATTAATGGTTAAAATAGACTTGAAAGTTCTGGCATTTAACTTTATGAAGAGCATATTAAATGTGTATTTTAAATTGTTATTATAGTATAGATAAAGCTACCTATTCTTGTACAATAGATAAGTTTCTTAAAAAGTAGCACATGACATATACATTCAGAGAGAGGCCTGTGGGAACTGAGTGCGAACCACAACACAGCATTTTAACGCTTTCTGTGAATATTTCCATGCATTTTGTTTTCCTTCTTAGGTTGTTTTTTCTTCTTCTCTTTCTAGATCTGATGTTTCTTGTGCAGTAAGATAACTGTATAGATATGTATACATGTATTTATCACATAATTTATCCTATTTAGCATGTATTAGATTGCCTGTCATCTAGGGGTGGGGGGTGGGGGGAAGGAGGGGAAAAGCTTGGGAAAAAAAAGGTTTTTGCAAAGGTCGATGTAGAAAAATCACTCATATGTTTTGTAAATAAAAAGCTTTATAAAAAAAAAGTAGCACATGAAACCATGGACTTCTATTATGTACAGCTATTTACAAAAGAAATATATCTTGTTTTCTCTATATTGAAATGTTCATTTTTAAAGTTATTTCAAAGTTCATGATAAAAAAGAAAATTTAATTTTAAAAATATTTTTCAAAAAAAATTCAAATGAGACAGATATTTATAAGTGAATCACATTTTCCTATAAAATTTTCAAGGTGGAAGTATACACAGTGGTCATCCAGTACTACTTATATTGGAGCAAATGTTCTCTCCCTAAAGCGGTAAAACAAATTTCCTATGATGGAAACTCATTACCTTCTAAGATATCTTGTTACACTATTCCTGTTGTCTCTTATACAATGTTGCTTGATTTTCACATGGCAGTATCAACTTCCTTTGAGGGCTTAATGATAATTCTAGATCAGAATGCAAAAAGGGAATTGTTGAGAGATGCCATTTGGTTTAGTAGACAGACAACTGGATTTGAAGTCAAGAGACCTGTGTACAAGTTCTATCCCTGCCACTTATATGGCTAGGGAACCATGGACAAGTAATTTATTCTTCTTAAAATGGGATGATAATATCTATTGAGATATACCTTGAAGAATGGTAGTTAGAAGAATGCTTTATTAACTTTAAAATATCTATAAATGGGAACCATCTTTCTCCTCTTTTACTTCTTTCTTCTCCTCTTCCTTTTCATTACTATTATTTTATTATCCAATAGAAATATGCTATAGAAATGCCAAATCATCTCAGCACACAGAGTTCACAGAGCATCAGTATTGGGAGGGATCTCAGAGGGAAGCAATATTGCCTTCTACAAGTTATCCAGAGTTCCCTGGACTTTTAAGGCAAGGAAGGGGCTGAGCAGTTTACCTTGTGTTTTGGATGGTGGACACGTCTTTGTTGAGTGATGAAAGTCTGTCTCTCAAAATCCATAGGGTTATAATGTAAAAAGATAAGTTGATCTGTAGGAATAATAAGAAATGCTGACCTTGAACATCTGGCATCAATATTTATAATCAATATGGTTATAACTATCCAACCAATAGATGTAGGAGCTCATTCCCTAGCATTGTTTTTGTTGTTCAGTAATTTCAGTTGTGCCTCACTCTTTATTACCACATTTGGGGTTTTCTTGGCAAAGATACTGGAGTGGTTGACCATTTCCTTTTCCATTTCCTTTCACAGATGAGGAAACAGAGGCAAACAGAGTGAAGTGACTTGCCCAGGGTCACACAGTTAGTGTCTAAGGCCACTACACTATCTTTGCCAAGAAAACTTCAAACTTTTTCAAAAGAAATCTCACAAAGAGTTAGAGATGACTGAATATTGGAAAGTTATTTTGAAAATAGTTTTCACTTTGAGGACAAAACTGTTGTCCCTACAGCGGTATACAGACCATTCTTTGATAACCAGTGGTTTCAGCTCAAATCTCATTTTCTGTAAGAGATCTTTCCCTTTTCTCTCTGCCTCCTCCATACATACCCAAGGCCTCCTGGTTTTTCCTTAAGATTACTTCCCAGTTATCCCGTATATTTCTTATATGTACAGAGTTGATTGGTTGTTATCAGCCCTATTAAAATATGAACTTCTTTTTTCTTCCTTTCTTGTTTTTGTATTTCTATCCTTAGTACCCAGCTTATCATATATTAAACACATATGTATTTATTAATTGACTAACCTATTGAATGTCAGTTAGGGATCAAGCAGTAGAATATGGATTTGAATCCTGGTTCTGTGATATTAAATCCAATGCTATTTCCACCACCCACTAACCTGTTTTGATTTTCAGCTCATTTTGACAGAAGCAGAAAATAAAAACTTGTTTTTTGACTCACCAAGATGATGATAACCACTGGTCCCATAAAACTCCAGACAAATCCTCTGTGTAGATTCAACCAGCAACTGGAAAAAAGGAAATAACAGCACCAATAAATTAGCATCTTTGTATTGGAGTATACATTCTTGCTTTGGAGATTTGGGTATCCAAGTCAGGATTAGGGAAGAGTATTTTCCTAATAGAATAGTATTGCCCAATAGAATCTTTGTATCCCCAGAGATTCACTTAGGACCTGATAAATAGGAGCAGCTTTATATAGACATGTTGGGTTGAATTGAATTAACAATAGCTCACATTTCTATGTCCTTTTAAGATTTGCCAAGTCCTTCTGATGATCCTTTGAGTTAGCAGAATACTGTTATTCTTATTTTGTAGATGAAGAAACTGAGACCCAGAATGGTGAATCACCTTGCCCCACATCACCCAAGTAGTATGTCATAAATTGGGTCTCCAATTTGGATCACTAGATTCCAAGCCTACTTTTCCAACAATTATACAAGTTTCCCAGAAATTTAAAATCTGACTGGAGAAATAGCACTAAAACATATCAAGCAATTAGAGAACAATTAAAGACTCTAGTGTGAAAATGTAGGTTATAATGAAAGGAATAAACTGGCTGTAGCTAGATCCAGGTATCAGTCTGCCCCCAGGACATTGATAGCTCTTATCTTCCTTCAACAAAATGGGAACAACTGTATTATTAATTAATTATTAATCTCCTACTACATACCAAACACTGTGCTGAATCCTAGAGATGGCCAATAGGTAATCAGAACTTCATGAAACATACTTGAAAAACTAGGTTTATTACAAGAGAAATGAACATGTATGTGGAACCCTAAGCAAGTGCAAAGAATATATATTCCAAACAGAAATTTTCATATTTATGAAAGTGCAACAAAGGAAGGAGAAGGAAACAAATCTCCTCCTAAATGGGAGTAGTATTGGAGGAGAAAAGGTGCAGTAAAGGAGAGTAAAGGATAAAACCCCTGCTGAAGAAGGAGAGCAAGGTGATAGCAAAAGTTGCATTCTTTACTCTTGGGAACTACTAGACCAAAAGATATGGAGGATATGGAGGATATTTAAAAAGATCTCAGATGCATAAGCCATTTTTCATCCTAGTAAAGACTGATTAGTCCCTTTCTTGAATCCCAAGAACACAGGGATGCCAGTTTGAGGTACAAACAACAAATCGTATCAGTTGGTAGAGGGAGGGATTTATCCTTGATACATTTAGGGTCTTCTGTGCACTCTGGAGCCAAAATTTCTGAAGGCACTGAAGGAGACAGATGAGGCTAGATTCAGAGCAACATTTTTCCATTGAGGTCAAGGTAGCAAGGAATCCATGGAGCATTTTATATCTAGCAAGTATGATGGCCAATCCAATCCAATCCAATTTTCAATATAATTTACTTCCAAAATCTTCCCTAATAAATAAATAATATTTTACCTAACTACTGCTATTATAATAGTCTGTTCACCTATACATTGATGGCTCTGCTTTCCCTCTGTCTCTCAGGTGTAATTAAAATTGCTTCTACAATCTTTTTCATCCATAAATCTTTACTTAAAAATATTGTGACCTTTTTGCTCAATGAATCATGTTCAGATTCCTCTGCTTGGAGTTCAAGACCTTCCATATTCTAATGTCACCTCACTCTTGCAGCTTTAGCTTTTACCTCTTCATGTGACAAACCTTTTGTCCCCCAAAGTAGCCTTTATAGTCTTGCTTCAGAACTTTTTCTCAGGTTGTTTCCTATATCCAGAATATCTCCCTTTTCTAATTTGCTATTGAATTCCAAGGCTCTCTGCTTCATCAAACCACTCCTGATTCCTCTTCCTGGTCTTTATTCACTACCTTACAAAGTACTGTTCTTGCTTCTTTCTGATGTATTTATCATTCCAAATTATATTTTATTGCTTTCTATTCCTCTACCTTATTCCTACCCTTAATGAAGTGTGAACTCCAGGAAGTCTGGGGGCTGTGTCTTGCTTAGCTAAGCATCCTGTCTCCCCTGGCATTGAGCACATTCTTAATGAGCTCATTAAGCACAATGCTTCACATATGCTGAGTAAATGTTTGTTGGCTAAAATTTTTGTTGAATATCTGTCTTAGTAACACTTGTTTCAACAGGGAATCATCTGGTTTATGCATTATGTCTATTCACTCCATTATCATGTCCATAATTAATGATTATGATTTTGGCTTGACCAATGGTATTGAGAGAAAATGGAAAAACCTGGGGATGACATCCCAAATGAGTATAAAGGCACACACACATTCTTTTGGTTTTATATATAATCTGCTTCAGGATGTGCAAGAGAGGAGATATGGCACAGTAGATGCATAATAGAATACAAACTCCTTGAGGGCAGGGACTGTTTCATTTGTCATTGGATGCCTAAGCACAGTGGACATAGGAACAAATAAAAAATGAAAGAGTCCCTGCTTTCAAGGAGCTTATTTCTTCTGGGGGCAAAATATATATATATATACATACATATATATGTGTATATATATATATATACACAACAAGTACATACAAATTATATACAACAGAAGCACAAATCATTGAGGGAGTCCATTAATGTATGGAGTGTGTTACAGAAGGGGGTTCTTGAGCTGAGCCTAAGAGACTAAGAGTTCAGGGGAAGGAAAGAGAGATACTTCAGACATGGATTATTGGGGAACATGTCTTATAGACTGTAAGCTACCCAACAATAAGGATTTATTATGTTGCATCTCTGTTTGTTCAATCCCAGAGTGCAATGCTATGCAAATTATAGGTTGTAGGCACTTAGGAAATGGATAATTTGAATTGGAACCTGCTTGCTCTTCTTTTCCTTGAATCTCACTTCTCTGATTTACAAATATTTATAAGTATAGGCAAAGTCCTATAACATGGACTTTGATAGGAGTGGGCATTGGATTGAAATGACTGGACACTGAATCTTGAGTTATTAGAACCCATCCTTATGGGAGAGGCAACTTGAATTTTGAATAAATTAGGAAACAAATAAAAAAGTTTTCATTCCAAAATATCAGTTGAATATGTAGGTTAATGCATAATAATAAAAATGCTGTGCCACACTCACTAGTGTTTTGTCCCATACCCCTGGGGGACAATTCCTGCTGACACAGCCACGATCACAGCTGGAATTCCATAGCCAAAAGGGTACATGAATCTCTTTTTGAACCGGCTGGCACTGGTATAATTGGCAACCTTGAGGTTCCTGACAGTGAGAACAAGGTGCAGCCCTTCCAGGAACATCCAAGTGAAGGCAGCCAGGTATAGGTAATGCAATGCCCCAGCAATGATGGAACACACAATCTGAAAGAAATAGTTAAGACCAAGATGAGTGATGTGTACATGGAAGAGAATGTCCACAACTTACCAGGGTGGATGGAGAAAGGAAAATGCTGTTCTATTTTCTTTCTAGTTCTTTTGATATAAAAAGCCTTAGAATCCTAAATGACCCTGAGAATTACTTTTTCTAAGGCTGTGTGATAGACTAAATTTTTGACCTATATCAGGAAAACCTTGTTTTGAATCCTGCCTCTGGGTCTTGCTATTTATTTTACTTTCAACAAGGTATTTAACCTCAATGGATTTCAGTTTTCTCATTTGTAAAATGAAATCACTGGACTGGATGGTCTCTGAGAACTTTCCTATGAGGTCATCTGTGTAATGAGGATGATTTTGTTATCCTGTTACCCAGTTATTTCAGGGATCAAATGATGATCTATATAAAGCACTTTGCAAACCTTTGTGGAGAGAATATAGGAATCCCAAAATTTTCATTGACTAATAATGTAGGGACCCCTCCCATCCCAATTATATAATTGACATAATTATAGAAAGTCTCCATCTGTTATTAAAGAAGAAACATAATGTATTAATGACACAAACATTCAGTAAAAGGAGAATAGTCTGTTCCCTTGAAACAGCAAATATTTGTTCTTGAATAAGGGATACACATAGTCTGGTCCAAATGGTTACCTCAGTCCTGAAGTTTTGTCTAAAGGGATGACTTTCACAACTGCATTCATTTCCTTCTGTGTCCTTTCCCTGAACAGGTAATGTTGCACTTCTGATAACAAACCATGATGGCTGCATGACAAATATTCCTCCAGGAGCCTCTCCTCCTTCATCTTTTTAATAAATCTCCCTTCTCCTGTGAACAATGCTACTTATTTATCTTAAGTTGCCACAGAATACTATTTATTGACTATATACCCTAGTTCTATCTGCACTTTCTTTAACATGCTGATACATTTCTTTGTTTCTAGTTTGACTTCCTGTCTTGGAGCCTATTTTGGACTCCAGCTGATGGGTATACCCCTCCCTCAGTCCTCTTGGGAGAGAAATTCTTCACCACCTTAAAATACTACAGTAATTTCAGTTATTATTATTATCATCCCTCTGCCTTTCAATAGGCACATTTCTAAATCATCCAAAAAAGATGATAATTTACTACATTTTAATCACAGAATTAAATAATTTTAGTCTTAGAAGAGACATCAGGAACCATTGAGTTTAACCCACATCAGAGAGAAATTGTTACTATGATATATTTAGTAAAAGATCATCTCCACCCAATGATGTCCAAGAAGGAGGAATCTATTACCTTGCAAGGCAGCTCCTTCCACTTTTAGATAGCTTTAAGGTGGTGCAGTAGATAAGATATTGGGCTTAGAATCAGGAAGACTCATTTTCCTAAATTCAAATCCAGCCTCAAACACTTATTAGCTGTGTGACCCTGGGCAAGCCATATAATCCTATTTGCCTTAGATTCCTCATTTGTAAAATGAATTAAAGAAAGAAAACTACTCCATATCTCTGCCGAGAAAACCCAGGAATAGGTTATGATCAGTGAGATATGACTGAAAACAGTTGAACAAGAACAACAAATAGTCAGAAGACTTGTCCTAAGTATCAAGCCCAAGTTCACTTCTTTGCAACTTCTTTCCATTATTCTTGAGAGTAGGCCAATTTGACCCAAGTACAGTCAAGATCCAAGTTTTCTTTTGTCCAGACTAAACAACCTCGATATTTTTAACTAGTCATCGGATAAAATACATTCAAGATTCTTCACCATGCTAGAACTATCACTGTCCTTTTTAAAAAATTCTGGCACCATAGATAAACACAATCCTCCAGAAATGAGTCCTGCTCAGGGGAGAACACAGTGGGATGTATCAACCTCCTTATCTGGCTACCATATGTTGTCTCACACTGATCTTGAAGTCAACCAATCTCTGTGATCCCCTGTTTTTTTCTTTATTTTTAAAATAAATTTTAATTTTTTAACATCATCAAAATATTTATTACCTATAACAAATTGCTTTAAAGAAAAAAAAAGGAAAAATTAGCAAAACTGATGATATATCAGAAAAGTCTGAAAATATATGCAATGTACTACAAAGGTGAACCTATTGATCAATTGATCAACATTTATTAAGCATCTACTATTTGCCAAATACTGTATTAATTGCTTGGGGATACAAAAAGAGGTAAAAGACAAATCTTGCTCTTGAGGAGCTTATAATCTAATAACCTCTTACTTCTATTAAGAGTTGGAGGTGGGGGGTAGTTTCTCCTATCCCTTCTCTTGAGGTATGTTCATTTTTTTCCTTTTGCTTTCTTTTTTTAAAAAATAAACTTATACTGAATTTAGATATTTTGTGTAAGTATGATTATTTTTATTTCCATTGTTGTCTTTTTCAAACTGTAAACTGTCTCCCCTGATTTGTATTTGTAAAGCTGATGCTAAAAGACATTTTATTTATTTCTGTCGAATTTGATTTTATTATACCCAGCCCAATGCTTTAGTCAGTCTATATTATTTTAGATCCTGACTTTCATCTGGTATGTTTGTAATCATTCCCAGTTTTGTGTCATCAGTGAATGTGGAGAGCATACCTTCTGTGCCAAACATGAAGTTGTTCAACAAGCATTTACAAAGTGCTTACTATCTGCCAAGCACTGTGCTAAGTATTGAGAAAGCAAAATAAAAGACTATTTCCTCTCTTAGATACCTCACATTTTAGCATATAAATTACAAGCTAGATACTTGGTATGTATAGAGCAGATGGAAATCTCACAATCTCCTTTTGTAACTCATTCTAATGTTAAACAAAACCATTCCCCCTCTTCTTCACTGATATTTATAAAGTGTAACAGCAGAACTGTCCAACTTTGATCCCTATGGGGAACTGATGGAGTGAATCTGATATTATTGACTTAGGGAGTTCCAAGGTTAGGAAACTCCCTCTAGAATTGTAGGTTGGCACATGCAGCATTGCCCAAAGTACTGAGACAACCTCTCTTGTACCAGAGAGAGAAACTTGAACCCAAATATTTATAGATGTGAGAATAGTTCATTTCCTGTATTATACCATACTGAGGAAATTGAGGAATTCTGGGAAATTTCCACAGGGGAATCAAAATTATGCTACGCAAGAAAGTCATGGTGGTTTAGGATATAGGGGAAAACAAAACTCTTCAAATGTGCAAGTAAAGGAGTGTCTATCTTTCCTTTTCTCTCCTCCTGGGCAGGACTTCTGGTCTCTCTTTGGTGATGGGTGGAGCAAGGAGTGTTCTTACACTTAGCCTGAGGTTCCTATCTTGTTCTAACAGCATAACCTCCAGATTGGCTCTGAGCTTTCCTCTTCCTTTGGTCCTGGTCTCTAAGCCCAGTCTGATCATCTTTTTCACTCGGGTCCAAGGCACTACAGGTAGGGACCATTAAGTCCCTCTTCTATTCTCTCATCTAGTCCTTGACTAAAAAGGAAGTGAACTGAGTGAGTCAAGGACAACTAGATGAATGGCCCCATGAGAGCATTGTGATGGGTAGAAGATTTATGGAAGTATATGAAGAACACAAGCAGAAAAAGTGGGCATCACTGGAGGGAGGGAGCATATTTTCGAGACTAAGCTCCTATTGGAAAATGGGAATATTTAAGATTTGTAAATTATTTTACCTGTGTTAACCCATTGGCTCCTTACAACAACCAAGTCAAGTTTAGTTTCATTATCTCCCTTTTGTAAATGAAGAAACTGAAATTCAGAAAAATTGTGATTTACTCTTTGTCACACAGTAAGTTTCAGGGATAGGATTTGAAACAAGGAGCCCCTGATTCCACTTCAGCACTCTATCCACCTTGCCATGCTGCTTCACCTCCCCAGGCAAAAATTCTTACCAAATAATATTTATCCCCAAAAGTGCCTCCTCAACATAATTGAACTATATTTGCCATACAGTTAGTTAGTTATCTATTTCATATCTATCTTCCCTGTGACCCATGTACCTTATCAGCAAAATAGCTGCATTTGATTTCTATAGGAAAGAATTTCAAGGGCTCCTACTACCTTGG
>JAJPUD010020340.1:0-24897 GCA_023553655.1 Myrmecobius fasciatus | reverse complement strand
AAAAAAAAAAAAAAACAAAAACAAAAACAGGCCTTGGCAGTGAGATTGGAGAAGTAGGGGTGGAGGGAGAAGGAGAGAGAAAGAATGAGAGAGTAAGAAAGAGTAAGAAAAATCAAGAAGCAAATTTAGGTTGCAAGTCTGGGTAACCAGGAACATTTTGGTAATAAGCTCAACCTTTCCCAGTAGGAAAATTAAGAAGGGAGGGGTTTAAAGGATTTTGTGTTCAGGGGGATCCCTGAGGATTAGGGGGCATGATATGAAAGGAAGATTAAACAAAGAAAGCAAATTAGGCAGGAGGAGAATTAGTAGAGTAGTGTAACTCGAATTTCCTTTTTTTTTTTTAATTATGTCAACATTTATTAGGTGCTTTCTCTGCAAATACAAATATAAGCAAAAAGATAGTCTTTTCCTACAAGTAACTTTTATTCTAATGGGGAAAAACAAAAGGAAACTGGGAAGGGGATAGGGAAAGGTCATGCTAAACAAAGTCTGGAGTGGAAAGGACATGGCTAACCTGGGTCTTTCCTTAAAATGGAAACTTTCTATAATCAGAGAAATGAGCTATAGAGCCTTAGACTAATCCCTGAAAAATTCATGTCATTTTTTGGCCTACTTATACAGACTTACTCATACTACTGTATTTGGCTGTCAGAACTACCTATAATTTGGCCCACACACCCTACCAGTCTTGTACTTATGAAGAGGTATAATAAGAGAATACCTAGTTATTTTATGGGAGACCATAATGGTTCAATTTGATATGAAACAATTATGTCAGGCATCCATCACAGGTTACAAAGATTTGCCATTTATTGCATGAAATATATCATGGACTTAACCAAATATGGCTAAGCAAAGCAGAATCATAGGTGATTAAGTAATATGCTTCCAAGTTCTAGGACTTCCAAAGTCTCAGGGAAGAGGAAGGAGGAAGGAAAGGGTCTAAAGAGTAGGGGGAAGACTATGGGAGGAGTTAGAATCCTAGTAGAGGGCAAACTCTAATGACTAGGTGTGTGTAATTAGTTTAAGACAGTCGGTGAAAACTGACTTCCTTTTGTATATGATTATGGTTGGATAATAGGAAATGGATGGGTTCATTTTAGCATTTCCTGATAAAGAAGAGTGAGCTGGTTTAGAATTCACATCACTTATATTTCTCCCCAGTACATTTTCCTTATTGTCTTGTGGCTATATCGTGTTTATTTATTTTGTGTAACACATGTTGCTCTCCCCCTCCAGGTAACTTATGTTAGTTACTGGTTGCTAGGAGATAATATAAATGAAACAGTGTTACAGAGGGAAGTTAGTTACTTAGGAACTAAAATTTATAATAGAAAAGATAAAATAGGTCTCTATAGAAAGCTGAGACTAGGCTCTATGATAGTAATCAGTTTTCCCATTCCCTAATTCTTATACTCATTTCCATATCCCCTCCCCACCCCCAGATATGGAAATACACCTCATATTTTTCTGTCCTTAGGAAGTTCATCAACACAACTTTACTGCTAACTTAGCCCCTTTATTACATGTGCTGATTCACTTGCACTCTTCAGTGATCTCTGTTGCCATTCAGATGAACCATATGCTGCTTCTGCCCAGCCTTAGGAAGGAAGTTAGTTTATAATAATTTCTTTCCCCATTTAGCCAGAGACTCTTTGTATTGGATAAAAAAAAATTATCTTTCTTGTGTTTTCTCTTGTGATTCTGTGGTACGAAAAATATGTTATCTCCTACTTTTTCATCATTGGTGATCTTAGGACATCGAGTTGAATATTTGATACTCATTATCATCAATTGATTTAAGTATAGGTCATCACTCCATAGACCATTACCTTGTCACGGCAGAGAGACTTGCTTAGCTCACTGAAACCATGAGCTGTGCTATGTGGAGTTAACCAAGATGAACAGATCATAGTGCAGAATTCTGACAAAATGTGATCCACTGGAAAAGGAAATGGCAAAACACTCCAGTATTTTTGCCAAGAAAAATCACAGACAGTAAGCAATAAACTTTATGATCTTAGACTTTGGGAGAAAGTGGAAGAAAGAAGAGCCTGACATGCTATACTCCATAGGATCATGAAGAAGAGTCAGACCCAATTGAATGAACAGTTATCTCCCCGGCATAGGGTAAGAAAATCTCAGTATCCCTCTTTAGGTGTAAATATTACACCAAATCAAATAAGATGAAATTTAATAGAAATGTAAATTCTTAAAAATTGAGTCCAAAAATATATATAAACATGGCAAATTTTAGAAGCATAGAAAAATGACAATTTTAAAAATATGCTGGTTTTAGGGGTACAGTTTGAGTCAACAGTAGTATATGGCAACCAAAAAACTAATGCCATCTTAGATTGCAAAAAGAGAGGCATAGTGTCTAAAATTAAGAGATGATGGACTTTTTGTACTCTGCCCTGATCATACTTAATTTGTAATATTCAGATCTAGGCATCATATTTGAGGAGAAAATTTACAGAGTGATACACTTCCTAAATTGGCCCATTTGGTTATGACCATAGAGATTATATCATATGACTATGGACTGAGGTGACTGAGAAGTGAAGACAGGTGGTGGTAAAGGACTTCAAAGTTTGTGTTAGCTATCTTTAATTATTTTCAATGGGATTCACTAAATAGAGTGCTAGATAAGGGGTTCATAATGCCTGGGAACATGGATGAAATAACTTCTTGTCAATGCAAAAGATAATAGAACTTTTAAAAAATGCTTTGAGATTGAGTAATAAGAATGCATATTATGTATGTGAATATAATTTTGCATTTCTGTGCATGTCTATGCATGCTTCCATTGTAACTATTGATTGTTGTAAACTAAGCCATGTAGTTGCTAATTGTGGCCCACTGGAGGTGTCTCCTCAACTATAAAATGAGAAAGTTAGAAGAGAAGGCCTAAATATATGATCCTATGTTTGGCTTGACCCACAGGGGACAAATAGATGCAATGAATGGAAGTTTCAAAGGGATCTTTAGGCTTGAAGTATGAACAATCTTTTTTTTTTAATTTAGTGCTCTCCACAAGAAAAATCTTCCATGGAAAGGATTCTGGGAAATTAATGGAGTAGGTCAGAAAATTTCAAACTCTCCAGATTTCCCTCACAGACTAAAAAAACTTGTGCCTTAAGGTGAACATAGACTGGTGAAAAACAAAACAAAGCAAAAATGGGTCCATCTGGGGCAACCCAAGGCCACCTGAAGACCAGTCCCAGGATGGTGTTTTAACCAATGTGAAGGGCAGGCAGCTCCAGGCTTACTCCACAGAAACAGTCAGTGGAGAGCCTTGGGACTAGATGAGTTTGGAAATAGCCTCAGCCCAAACTATCAGAACTTTTGTCTCTCAGACAACTTGGGGAATTGGGTGTCTGAGTCCAAGAAGACTGAGGGAACCTTCTCTGATTAGTAATACCCTGGGTGAGAGAGGACCGTGAGTGCAGCAGCAGCAGGATAAGGAATGCTGCTAGTTGTAAAAACTTGCAGAAGGGTGAGGTTCCAGGTCAGAGGGGGAGCTGAAGTGAAGCTAGAGGTACCACAAGCAACAGGCAAAAAAGAACCCAACTGTAGAAACTTACTTAGTATGGGAGTAGGGAAGACCAGGGTTCATCTTCAAAGGAGGATAATGAAGTATTTAAAAAAAAAAAAAAAAAAACTCTTCTGTTTCAGAGAGTAACATTAAAGTGTGCCTGCCTGGAAAGAATTTATGGAAGAACTCAAAAAAAAAAAAAAAAAAAAAAAACTTTAAAAATCAAGTGAGAGAGATTGGGGAAAACAAAACAAAACAAGAATGACGAACCAGCATCCAAGAAAAATGAGATTAGTGGGGGTGGGAAGGTTAACCAACTAGAAAAGGAAATAGTCTTAAAAGAATAATTCCTTAAAACTTAGAAGTGGGCAAGGAGAAGCCAGTGAAGCCATAAGAGATCAAGAAATAACAAAACAAAATATAAAGAATGAAAAGTTAGAACAGAATGCAAAACATAAGAAAAATGATAGATCTGGAGAACATATCAAGAGAAAATGTAAGGAATTAGACTACCTGAAAGCTGTGACCAGAAAAAACCTTGATACAATAATACAAGAAATAATCCAAGAAATTTGTCCTGTAGACAATTTTCAAGTGAAAACATTAAAACCATTTCTAGTCATGAAAAAAATGTTCTAAATCACTATTGATCAGAGAAATATAAATTAAGACAATTCTGAGGTACCACTACATACCTCTAAAATTGGCTAAGATGACAGGAAAAGATAATGATAAATGTTGGAGGGGATGTGGGAAAACTGGGACATTAATACATTGTCAGTGGAGTTGTGAATTGATCCAATCACTTTGGAAAGCAATATGGAAGTACACCCAAAGGGCTATCAAATTGTGCCTACCCTTTGATTCAGCAGTGTCTCTACTGGTCTGTATTCCAAAGAGATAAAAGGGAAAAGGACCCATAAGTGCAAAAATGTTAGTAGCCTTTTTTGTAGTTGCAAGGAATTGGAAACTGAGTAGATATCCATCTGTTGGAGAATAAGTTATGGTATAAGAATGTTAGGAATATTATTTTTCATAAGAAATGATCAGCAGTATAACTTCATAGAAGCTTAGAGAGATTACATGAACTGATATTAAGGGAAGTGAGTAGAACCAAGAGAACATCGTACACAGCAGAAATGAAATTATATGAATTTTAGTCTTTTCAACAATGAGGTGATTCAGGCCAATTTTAATAGACTTGTGATGGAGAGAGTCATCTGCATCCAAAAAGAAGACTAGGGGGACTGAATGTGGATCACAACATAGTATTTTCACCTATTTTGTTCTTGTTTGCTTACTTTTTGTTTTCTATCTCATTTTTTCCCTTTTTGATATGATTTTTCTTGTGCAGCATGATAATTGTGAAAATATGTATAGAAGAATTGCACATTTAATATGAATTACTTGCTGTCTAGGGGAGGGAGAAAAAATTTGGAATACAAAGTTTTGTAACGGTGAATGTTGAAAAGATATATTTTTGAAATATATTTTGCATATATTTTGAAAATAAAAAGCTAAGTAAAAAAAAGAAAAAATTATCTTGGAGTGATAGAACATGAAAGGATACTAAAAATAGAAAAAAATCCACAAATCATCATCTTACCCCAGATCAAAAAGAAAATTTTGCAAGAAATACACAAACCAAAACAACCCCACAAACCAAATATCATGGAACTACAATTAAAATTGTACAGGAATTATCAGCCACCTGATCCTGGAATAATACATACCAGAAGTCAAAAAAACTAGGCCTGCAACCAAAAACATATCTTGCAAAATTATCCATAATATTGAATGAAAAAAAATGGATATTCAATGAACTTAGGAGATATTCAGGACTTTGTCTCAACCAAACCCAAACTTAATAGAAAATTTAATATATAATAGCCATTATCAAAGGTCTATTTCAAAGAACTTAACATGGACGAATCATGCTTTTTACATGGAAATGTATATCTTGTATTTAAGATTGACATAAGTAATTTGGTACTTCAAAAGAAAGATTGGAACAGAGTTGAGTATGTTCTGTTCTAAAACTGTCTAGGAAAAGGTAAAAATAGTAATTATAATATACAAATGAGGTACAGAGGAAGACCTGACAGAGGCATTAGAGGGGTAAAGAGATCTATATACCATGAAGTGTTTAGAAACATCCAAAAATCTATGAAGAAATCGGGGGGAGGGACTATGATAACGTGAGGTAAAGGGGGGGAAAATATATATATGTATATATATACATATTTATGGCTGTGGGACAAGGTTTGTAGATTAATGGGCAAGGAGGGATAAAGGATAAGCTGGGACATAGAAGAGTATATAGAGTTATGGTAGTGGGACAAGGTGTGTAGATTAATAGGAAAAGGATAAAGGCTGGGGGAGGTTGGCATAGGATAAGATGAAGTGCAAAAGATTGTTTAGATTTATAGGAGTAAAATAAGGTGTGTAGATTAATGGGAATGGGATAAAGAGGAGAGAAGATTAGGGAGGGATCCAAGAATGAGGGGAGGTTAAGTATTTGGAAGGCAAGTTAAGAAACAGAATTAAAGTAGAAGAGTTAGCAGGAATAGGAAATAAGAGATTTGCACAAACACTATAACAAGGATCAGGAATTGAATTTATTAGGGGGAAAAAGCAGGGCTTGTAATTATTGATTTTAGATAAAGTCAAACTTAAAGATTCAGTCAAGAGAGAAATCCATAATTCTGTCAGTCATATTAATACTGTTTTAGATTAATGTTTATATATGGATAAATGCATATTTAAATGTGTCTGAGTAGATGTATATGTGTGTGTATAGTTATATGTATATGTGGAGGAGTGAATATATATTATATACAGATAACCTCTGTGTAACTGCAGCCTACTTGGGAAATGGGGGAGGGGATGGTAAAAGGGGGAAAAAAAGAATAAAGTAAAAAGTACATAGCAGAGAAGATGGACACTCATGAATATAATATCTTCTATTATGATATATGCTTTCTTGAACTCGTGATTCTTATTTTGAATCCTCCCTGATGTTCTGCTGGGCACATTCCTCCCTCTCCCAGCTCTTCCCCCACCAAAAAAATCAAAAAGAGAGAGAGAAAAAAACACACATCTTTGGGCAGATTTTCCTTTTATTGGGAGGGAGATTTAAGTACATGTTGGATTTTTATATATTAGACAAATCCTGTTTTTATGTATAGGCTGGACTAGATGCAAAACAATGAAAGAATGGATAGCATAGTAAAACAAAAGCTAAATGTAAGTGCTGTCTTAACAATTTACTATTTTATGTGGGCAACTTGCTTCCCCGTTCTGGCCTTCAGTTTCTGTGTCAGTGAGTGAGATGAAAGGGTTAGATAGACTAAGTCACAGTTCCAAAGCTAGATGTCTTCAGCCATTTAGTACAACTTGTACCTGAAAAAGAATTTCCTCTCCACAATACTTGATCAAGTTTTCTTGTAGACTTTGGGTGAAAATCTCTAATGAGAGTAAACCGACTGTCTCTCAGAGTACCCTGTTATAGTCTTCAGAAAGCTCTAATAATCAGGAAGTACTTATTTATATCAAATCCAGTATGCCTTTTGGTAATGGCTACCCCATTACTCTAGTTTTTCTTGGGGCTAAACAGATCAGGTCTTATTTCTCTTCCACCTGACAGCTATTCAGTTACTTGAGGAGAGTTATAGAATAGTGTGCCTTCTTCTATTCTTGGTTTCCTCATGTGATTCTCATGTGGCATGAACTAGAGAGCCTTTACTATTCTGTTTGTCCTCCTGTTTGTTCTTGATAGTGTCAGCCTAGCAGTGCCCTGCCAGGGCAGAGGGAAGACTATCATCTCCTTATTGCCATATGGTGTGTCTCTTCTAATGTGGTTTATATTACCTTTCAAGACTTTGCTAACATGCAGAATCATATTGAGTATTCTGTATTAACTCTAAATTTCTTATCTAAATATTGGATGAATTTATTTGAAATAAATGAGAACAGTGCTATCTCATACTTAGTGTATGTATGTAATCCTGAATTTCTGGTAATTTAAATACATTTCTGTTTTGGTTCCTGTGGTATAATTTTTTTTATTTCTGTGTGTACATACATATATAAAATAATCATTTTAATAGCATTTTAAATTTTATTAAAATACTTTTTCCTCATGGACCTCACAGAAATGAGCATTTCTACATAGAAAACAGAAAAAAAGGTTCCATATGAAAGAAATGACTGTTCACTATGTGCAAGTTTTTTCTTAAGGTTTATTTCAAATTTAACAAATTAATTCCACAAGTACTTTGCTTGTCTTTGTACTCTTCTAAGTTTTAACTCTTATTCTGTGCATTTTTTAAGTAATTCATTTGATATATTCTATATCACTTACTTATCACCCTCACCAAAATAACCTTTCTTGAAACAAATATAGTCAGATATCTTTACATTTGACCATTTATGCAATATCTCATTCTGAACCCTTAATTCATCAGTTCTTTGCCATCACTAATATTCTAGAAGTTGTGAATTATCACATATATATATTATGAATATCAGTCATAATTGATCATACATATTGATCATAAATTGTTTTTATTAAAATGTAATCATTCTGTAGTTAGTTCTCCTTTCACTGTACACTAGTTCCAGCTTAAAACTTAAAAAGCATTTTAAAGTAGAAGCATGTAGAGTTCAGAATAATAATTATATACAAGTGTTGAGGATAATTTTAATTTTAATTTTTTCAGTAGATATTTTGAATAGGGTTCTTTTATTGTATTGATATTTGATTTTTCAATGCTATTACTTTAAATTTATAGTTTTAGATATTAGAAATAATTTTAAGAAAATTAATTATTAATTGAATGTAAACTAATTATTGATTATAACATAATAAGCCTTGTGAAGATAGAACAAAAAATTATGTTGAACCTAATTTTTTTCCTACCATTACTCTTGAATTTTGTTTGTCATTTTGTACTACTTCTAGTTTGCATGTATTAAAATATCATACAAAATATATATTTTGATATATTTGAAATAAGTAGTTTAAAAACCTTTTTTACTTAAAAGTAGTTTTTTTAAGGGTTACTTCATAATAGATATAACCAGTATTAATTGAATATGCAAAGTATTTGTTATACAATATAAATTTCTCATACATTTGTCTAAGCATTATGTAGGTACATGTAACTTCAGAGATAAGAGATAATCCAATAAAAATTAACTTTTTATTGGATAGCATTTGGGATGTGTTTCTCATAAAAACTGCCATTCATTTTTTTTTCTCCACATTTCATAGGGTTGGTCTTGCTGTAAGAGAAGAACAACAGATTTTTCTGATTTTTTAAGCATTGTAGTAAGTAATTCATATTTATTGTAATGTTTATTTCATATAAATTGATAATAGACCCTAATTTTCCTCTATGTTGCTATAATATTATTTAATAAAGCTGATGATATAGGAAAACCTCTATATTAGAGAATTTAGGTTTGAATATTTACTATTCACAGACAGTCCCATCTCAAACTCTTTTTGATGCCAGTTTATAAAAAGGGACCTTGGCCTTCTCTTCCTTTGTTAAGTGCCAGTTGGAAGTTACAAGTTAATAAAAGTTTATTAGCTATTAATTGAAACTTGTTCCCTATTATAATTGGAAAGGAAAACTGGAAAAAAGTTTTGGAGAAAACACAAATATACAATTTTTAAAATCTCTGTTTCTTCTTATCACTGTGAATTCTTTATTGCACTTTGTCTCTCTCCAAATCAGGAAAATAGACTTTACTATCAGTGAGTGAAGTATATCTTTGTAAAATAGAATTCAAAGTAAGTCTTTGTTATAGAGTAAAGGATATGATTTAAGGAATTTAAGAACTCATAAAAACTGATACTTTGGGGATACATGTAATAGATTCTGGTTGAATATGGCACTATAATACTAAAGTAAGCATTTTTATTAATAGGGCTGTACAAAGGGTAAGCACAATGATGAGAAACCCCCAGAGCCTGTCAAACCCGAAGTCAAGACTACCTCTGAGAAGAAGGAGTTGTCTGAATTGAAACCTAAATTTCAAGAACACATTATCCAGGCTCCTAAACCAGTAGAAGCAATAAAAAGGCCAAGGTATACTCCATAAACAGTTGTGGTTTTTTGGCATGCTTAAACAATAGCACTTACTCCTAGTATTTTGTTTCATTTCCTTTGATTATTGTGTAATAGTATTGAAAAGATGTTTATGGACATAGGAAGTTTTCTCTAAATTTTTAATAGGTTGTAACAGTTTTTTGAATGAATAAATGCCGTTGTTGAATCATGCACATGTCTCTTGGATTTAAGTATATTCATTTGGGCTACAAATAAATATATTTTAAATTTGATAACAATAGTGTTCAAAAATTCTCTAGCCCAGATGAACCAATGACAAACTTGGAGTTGAAAATAGCTGCTTCACTAAAACAAGCACTGGATAAACTTAAACTGTCATCTGAGAATGAAGTAGATAAAAAGGGTAAGAATTTTATCATCTTGCTCTGTAAATTAATGGGTTCTAGAAGAGAAGGAAGTTAGTAAAAGTTTACTGCATGTAAACTCTGAAAGTTACTAGAGAAACAGGACATATGGCTGAGGCAGTTCATTCAAACAGTTGAAAATTTAATGAAAAAGTAGAATCTATTAATAATGATTCTATATTACTAAGAATTTGTAAATGATGCAATAGAAAATCTAGAACCATTATTGAAAAATGTATTAATTATATTTTCTTGAGGCATTAGTGGCTAAGATAGTTTTAAAATCCCTTTTAAAATTAATTATTTTGCTGTTATTCTTTCATCCTTTGTAATATACTGAATGTATTTTCTCTCTTTAATTTCCCTCTTAGGCTAGAATTGAGTATAACACTGTATATTTCCACAGTAACAAATATGCTTTTTAAAATTTGTTGGTAAACTTTTTATTTAAAACAGGCCATTCTTGAGTTAAGTTTTGGCCATCTAATAACTAGAATACTACAATACATAGATTTTAATCTTTAATGTAAGTTTTAGAAAAAAATCTTAATATGATTGAACTTTGAAGATAGACATTTTCTAAAATGGGGTTGAAAGGTAAAAATGTCAAGTGGATTAAAATGCTTTTTCTTCAGTATACTTATAAAGACTTTCATATTTCAGACGAGGACAGTGATGAAATTAAGATTGGGACTTCATGTAAAAACGGTGGCTGTGTAAAGGTAAATTAATTTTTTGTAAAACATAGAATGGAAGTCATGAGGAGTTAAAATTACACATTTGTAGAGGTGAACAAAATATCCAGTGTAGCTGGATTTGTTTTTGTTGTTGATTTGTTCATTGCAATTTCCAAAGTTAATGTGTTATCTTCATCAGTCTTTTTTCTCACTTGTTCAGAAAGTTTGCAAAGAACCTTGTTCTGGATTTTGGAAAGCTAGGAAAGATAGATTACTGGTCAGGTCCACTTTAATGAGCCATAGTTTTGCAGGACCAACTTTGAAAAATTAAATAGATTTGTCTGTATGTTATCCTGGTAAATAAGACATAGATGTGACTTGGTCTTGAAGTCATTTGCCTCCTGTAAACTGTAAATTTAAGGATTGTTCACATGCTTTGGCCTTCTGTAAATCTTATTTAAACATGTCCTGCCCTCTGAGACATTCAAACTTCAACACCGTTCAGATTCAAAAAATATTTTATCCACTTGTTGATAGCAGTTTTGTATATTCTATATATAATAAACAGCATCTACAGATTTATCTTGCATAAAGAATTACAGAAAATTATATTTTAAAATATTTAAAATAATATTTAAATTGAATATAAGTATTAGTTTCAAGCATGTTTTTTAAATATGAAATGGCATAACTTTTTTTTCTCACATAATGAATATACTAGACATGTACTGAAAGCATCCTTCATTTTGTGCGCATTATTAATATGCTTTACTCAGCTTACTTGGATATTCCCAGACCCTAAAAGAGTTTATCCTTTCTTTCTCCTCAGACCCCACCTCCCACATAACCTTGCCCATATTCCTTCACACTTAATTAACATGGTTCTACCAAAGCCCAGAGTTGCAATCTAAATACAATGTTACTTCCTTCAGACTTGTGTGATCCTTAGACAAACTGATTATTTAATGAAGCCCATAAACATCACCTTACATTTCCATAATATTTTTAAGGTTTCCAGATGGGCAATCATTTTAGGAATTCTGGGTTATTTGTAGAAATAAGTATCAGAGACTGAAGAAAATGTTAACATTAGTCATATTTCCTAATTTTATGACTATATCCAGAACATGTAATTTTTTTAAGTTACTAAGTCCTGATTTCTTAGAATTAAAAAATAAATATTAAATAATTATTTTAAATATTTGTGCTGTTCAATTCTGAATATTTTCTATTCCTAATATGGGTTTTTATATTTTTCACACTTTAAAATGTTACATTTACCTATCATTGTTACTTTGAACTCCTTTTTTTTTCTCCCCTTCCTATCTACAAAGACATACCAAGGTCCACAGAGTATAGAAGAAGTTTGTATTTTTCATTCTGGAGTCCCTATTTTTCATGAAGGGTAAGTATCAAAATTTAAACACTATATTTCCTGTACAAATGAAGTACCACCTTAAAAATTATCTTTTGTCATTTTATTGTTCTTCAAAAATTTCTAAAAGTATACTATCATTTTCATTCCACTTTTTCTTCATTATCTGCTTGCTGCTGGTACTTTGCTCAATTTAGTAATGTAAGATTTAGCTGTTTTTTGGTAATAGTATTAGTAGGTATTGTTTAAGTGGTCAGTATTAAACCGTGATATGAAGGGAAAAAAATCTTAAGAAGTACTATTTTAATGCCCCTGCTTAGCAGTATTCAAAAGAAATCAGTTCAAAAGCCAGCATAGAATTTTCTCACTCCTTGCAGTAAGATCTTCTTTGTGTATCTTATGTTTTTTTTTTTTTTCCTGAGGCAATTGAGGTTAAATGACTTGCCCAGGGTCACACAGCCAGGAAGTGTTGTGTCTTAGGCCAGATTTGAACTCGTGTTCTTATCTTGTAATGGGATCTCTCATGAGTATCAAGAAAATTAAAATTAAGCAATAAGCAGGGCAAAACCAAAAAAGAATCTAGTTCACTTTGTGCAAAATGATTTTTAACACTGAAACTCCCTATTGGTTTATATAGGAAGTAAACTTTTTTTTTTTTTTTTGCTGAGCCAATTGGGGTCAAATGACTTGCCCAGGCTCACACAGGTAGGAAGTGTTAAGTGTCTGAGACCAGACTTGAACTCAGATCTTCCAGACTTTAGGGCTGGTGCTCTAACCACTGTGCCACCTATGTGCCCCTAAACTTTTTTTTAAAGAGACATTTTTATAGGCTATTTAGATAGTGTTGTGTATACAAAATCATCAATGTAAATAATATTTTTAAATGATGACTTAAAAACAGATACATTTAAAATAAATATCTTTTGAAATATATGATATATTGACATGATTATCGTTATCTTATTCTTGCTACCCTTTCATTAAATCTTTGAAGAAATAGTTAAATCTAAATGACATTTGGTTGTTATGTTGTTTATGTAAATTTGGGATTTTGATCATTCAAAGGATGAAATATTGGAGCTGTTGCAGGAGAAAAACTTCTGATTTTAATACATTTTTGGCCCAAGAAGGATGTACAACAGGGAAGCATTTGTGGACAAAAAAAGATGCTGTAAGTAGACACTGATTTCATGTCTTTCAGGATCAGAGTGGTTTTAAGTAAAGTAGCTTGGTATGACTAACAGTTACAGCACATGTATTATTGAAGTTTATAGTAGGTATATCTTTGCTTGATTTCTTGTTTTCAGTGTTCAGGCTTTGGTCAGTAATGTAACTTCCATCTACATCTCAAAAAGATAGCTCCTCTAGTATCTTCTTCTGAAATATAAGCAATATAATTATCCCTGTTTTACAGATTAGGAAATCTATGATCACACAATTAGTAAGTATATTTGAATCTAGATCTTTTAACAAGTCCCTGGATCTTCTTTATTTATGAAAATGTCTTTTTTTCTGTGTGAAAACGAGATACTCTGTATAATGTGGTTTTCAAGAATAAATACTTTATGGCATAATTGAGTGTTTTATTTTCCAAAGGCCAAAATAAAAACTAAACAAGTAATGTTACATTTTCATCTAATCTATTCAGTAATTTCTTAAAATATATGAATTTTATTCCCAAGGCAAATGGGAATTTATTTCATTAGGATAGAATTTAAGACAAATGCTACATAAATAATTTGGAAGCTTATATAAGAATGTTTTCCTAGAGAGAACTTTGAAATACATCTTCAAAATCTTTCTGGAAACTTAGCCAAAGTTAATGTATTTTATCTAAAAAAGGGGAGGGATTGAGGGAATAAGCATTTATCTAGCACCTATTATGGGCCAAGCACTCTGCTAAACTATTTTTACAAATATCATCTTATGTTGTCTTCACAATAACTCTTGAAGAGTAGATTCTATTTTATATCCATTTTACATTTGAGATAATTGAGGCAAAGTAAAGTTAATTGACTTGTCCTGGGGTTTTCCTAATTCCAGGCCTACTGGAATTAGTTCATTGTATCCTCAGCTGCCTCTGATTTTATTAAAAATTTTAATAATGTTCTTCTTGTACTCATAAATTATTTTTGGAAAATCATTTTCCTTTCTCTTTTTTCCTTGGATTTTCTGAAATGTTAGCATAAAAAATATTAATAAAATTCTTTCAGATGTCTTATTGTAATGTATTTTATAAAATGCTTTGTGAAACTTATAAGCACTATGGAAATAGCAGCTATTATGTCAAGGTAGTAGGTAATCCTGGGCTCTTGAAAACCTAACAGTAGAAAGAATATTAGTCCTTCCAAGTTAAAATATATTGGAAAGATTTTGAGTATGGGCATGGTGACCGATTTTGTCATGTTAGAATTACCTAGTTAGGATGGGCCATCACCAGGTTGACCATGGTGCTGAATTTGGCGAGGGGCCACAGCAGCTCTTAAAAAACATCTAGTAATAGGTAGGATTTTTGCTGATTGAGGAGAATTTATACTGATGGGAAATTGAGTCCTTAAAGTAATAAAAAAAATGTAGCATTTTTACTTGTTTACAAGATTGTAAAAAATTCTCATCTTATTCTTATTTTTGCTCTAAAATGGTCAATATTTTCCTCTTTGTATTGGTTACTTGATATGTTTTTTTTTTTTATTCTGTGAAAAAATCCTTTGTAAATTATGTTGCATCCATTGTCATCATAATGCATTCACTTGGCAATTGCATGTGGCACTGTGTCAAAGTGTTCTATGAAAAAGAGATACGTAAACTAGAATCTTGCTTCCTAGAAGTTTGAAAATCTAAGAGTTTCTATTTTTTTTTTTTTTAATTCTCTTTTACTATAGGGGAAAAAAGTTGTTCCATGTAGGCATGATTGGCATCAGACAGGAGGTCAAGTTACTATTTCAGTATATGCTAAAAATTCACTTCCAGAGCTTAGTCATGTAAAGGCAAATAGTACAGTGGTGAGTATGGTAATATGTTTTGGTAAATTATTACATTTTGCTCTTATTGTCTTTATACTTGGTGGTGGTGGTGTTTTTAATCTAAAAAGAGGAATAAAATTGACCTGAACTTATATCTTCAGCAATATAAGAAAATAAGATTTTTATCTTAATCTTTAAAATTATGGCTTTTATTTAAGTTTTTGATGTGATATATTTGAAAAATTATTTAAAAAATGTTACAGACTCAGTTGTATATTAGAATATGCTAAAAAAAATTCTGAAATAATCATGATCTAATTACCTTATTTTTATGGAATTTTTATCAAGTACTGTGATGCTTATTTAATATTTGGTAATTTACTTAAGATGTTCCTTGTGTTTTCTAATAGTTTTTTTTTTAATCAGAAATATTTCATTAGTGTTTTCCTAAAATGGATTTGCTTAATGGTGTTCTGAATGGCTTCAGTTTTGTTTGTTTCAGGAAATCACAGATAATTTCATAAGTTTAAATATTTTTGTTTTCTTTGATAGTAAAAATTATTTTTGATACTTTCCTACTTTATTTCAGTTAAATATCCACATTGTATTTGAAGGAGAAAAGGAATTTCATCAAAATGTCAAATTATGGGGCGTAAGTATTCATTTTTCAGATTTTTTTTTGGCCAGCTTACAATTTACAATTCCGAAGTAAAAATTACTTAAGTAGGACCTTTCCACAAAATAGTATTCATCTTATTTGAGGAATAAAAACTTTATCTTTTATGTTCCTGTTATATGTTAAGAGGTTAAATGTACAGTTTGGGGCAGAATATGACTTAGCCTAAGAAGTTTGAATTGTCACCATAAATTGGAAATAGTCTTTTTCTTGATTACTTTTTTTTTTAATCTCAAATATTACTCCATTTTACTACTTTTTTGTTTGTTTCAGGTAATTGATGTGAAGAGGAGTTTTGTAAATATGACAGCCACAAAAATTGAGATCACAATGAGAAAAGCTGAGCCCATGCAATGGGCAAGGCTTGAACTGCCTTCACCTAAAATACAAGATGAAAAAAAAGAAGATATAGCAGATTGAGAATAAAGTTGCGGGGGGAGGGAGGAATGGGACATTAGCTGTTACTTGTTTTGAGGTTCCTTATACTGTGTGGTGAAGTGGTGACTTGCTATTGTAATCATATAGACATATATATATGTATGTGTGCACATACATGTTATTAATATGGCATTCCAGACCTAGTTGAAAATAGATTCCTAGAAACCAAAATCTTCTTGTTTTCTCAAATTCCTTTGGACTAAATGGGGAGTGTTCTTTCTATCTAAATATTGAACTTAATATAATTAAATTCCTGAGTCAGAAAAAGAAAGCTCTGTTCCCTTAACATCATTCAGTACTTCTTAGTATCATAGTCATCTTAATGGGAGAAACAAGAAAGGGGCATTTCACGTGTTTCCTCATCTCACTTTCTCTTTATTCCATATCACTATAGTACTGTGGAATATAAGGGTTTTGTTCAATTCTTTTAAGTGTTTGGGCATTGTAGTTTTAGGCAGGGGAAGGACTACACAGGGGAAAAAAATTGTTACCTGAGTCACATACTACATGGTGTAAGTGAATTAGGCCATTTAATAAATAGGATGGACAGTTTTTTTGTTTTTGTTTTTTTTAAGGAGGATATCCTGAGAGGAGATAATAATAATGAAAAGAGAGCCTGTGTATTGCTTAATTTGTCAAAAAATAATAATAACTGCAGCTAGCTTCCATGTACTAATTCTATTTCTTAACAAGCAGTCTGATTGTTACTGCTATGATTCATTGGGAGTGGAGGAGAAAGGATTAACATACAGAATCTGAAAGTATCAATTTGGTCCTGATTTATTATTTTATATAAAAATTATGTTAAATGACTTTATTGTGTGATTATTTAAAGATCTCAGTTTTCTTAATTTGTGTGTGTTATAGCTAAAACTATTAACTTACATATGAATTCACCACTCAGATTGGTGAATTGTATTAGAAACTATTTTGAAAGATTTGGGAATTTTTAGAGAGGACTTAGGGAGAAATGATAGCTGTCTTCAGATATTTGAAGGACTATCATCTAGAAGAAGGCAGCAGTGGCAGCAGTTTGTGTCTTTTCTCTATGACTCCAGAGGGCAGAACTTGAAACCATAGGTACATGTTACAAAGTAGATCTGCTTAGAATTAAAAAAATAAATACAAATTGATGTTTATTCAGAAATGAAATGGACTGCCTTGTGAGATGTAATGATTTTTCTGACAGTTGCACATGTTCACAGTAAATGACTGTCAGATAAAGAAATATTTGACTGGATTAGTCTATGACTTCTATAAGGTCCTTTTCATCTTTGAAATTCTGTTTTAAAAGTATGGCTCCACTAATTAAAACACTGAAAATGCTAGCATTAGTTCAATACAAAGTGAAAGATTTCACTTTAATAACAATCTAAACTTTTGAGCAGATTATTTTAATCTGGCAAAAAACACTTTAGGCAACTAATCAAATATGGTTTATATTTTCTTTATAAATTTTTTCCACTATTTTAATAAAAAATCACGTTTGGGAAGCTTTTGCTTAACACTTTTAAGAATTAAGCAGTAAGAGTTTGTGTATGTTTATCTAATGAGATTTTAAAGGCTAATTAAGGTATCCATTATAACATTTTCCATCATGGTGTTATGCATGCATATTTGGGGAAATTTATTTTTTAACAGTCTTACTTGCAAAGTAGACTTGAAAATTTGGGGTTGAATATTACAATTAAAAATGCTACAATTGGATCATTATCATAAATCTTTAGATTCTTTGTTGCTAATATCTTTTATCACAGTACAATTTGGAAAAATGAATAGTTAGCAAATATATGAGGATTTAACATGTCTGGGAGTGATCCTTATAAGCATATCCCAAGATAACAGGACCTTGAATGACATTTTTGAAATCAAAGCTGTCATAACTTAGAGCTTGAGCCTTAATTGCCTCGTCAGTCACTGTTCGTGTAGAACTAACTGATCCCTGTAAAGTCATTTCACTAACACATCATGTTTTCAAAGAAAAAGTCAACAATATTAGGTAGGGCATGCCTGTGTTGTACTTTTTCCTTTATCATGTACAATGTTAATATTTCAGGAAATAAAATTTAAGATTATATGCATAGGCTTTGGTAGCATAAGTGATGAATGCCTATACATGTTCACAATATGGTGTAATTTAAGTTAATAAAGTATAAATTTTTAAAAATCTGCCAAGCTACAAACATTATCCTAGAGTTGTGTCATCACAGATGACAGTAATAACAAAACATATGGCTTATTAGGCTGTTTTACAGTTTTTAGATATATATTTTAATTTCCCATACCTTAGTTTTTTTTTGGTTTGGATTCTGTGCTAATTTACAATTCTGAAGTCCTCCACCTTGTATAAAGTTGAGACCATCAGTAATCAAGAAATTAGTATGATACAAATATACTGTAAATGAATTTTTCAAGCTAATGTTTTGTTAGAATCTGGCTTTACTGATGCTGTTACACCTAGAAATTGCATTTTGATGGATATTAATTCACAAATTTGTACAAAGGGCCCTGCTAATGGTTGCTGAAATTCACAGGATGTGGGTGATTTAAGGAAATCATTCTAACTAAATTATAGTTTAACATTTGTGTATTTTATAAATTGTTTCTTGCTATTAATCCTGGACATAAAAAACAAAATGTTGCTTTGAGTAATTTTTTTTTTGTCTTTCATCCCTGCTCTGCCTTCCACCCCATTCCAAAAGGAAATAAGAAAACTTTACCAACTTCCAAAGTTTATATTGTACCACATCTTTATTTAACCTATTTTCTACTATATTGGTCACAGTAACAGTTTCAAACAAAGCAAAGAATACATTTAACTTTAGCCAGGTTTTAACTTTATCTGGAATCATTAGCCAAACTCACTATTTTATAGTGAATGATGAGACATTTTTAAACTTTCTGTTCTTCACTTGTTCATGAAGAATTAAGAACTTGCTAAGAAATTTGATTTCCTTCTGTCACCACATCATTGATAAAGCTTTCAAATGGAGAATTATTGTGTGAGAGTTTAGTTAAAGGCAGTTTTATCAGGATGGTTCCTTTTTCTGTAATGAATTTGTAAATATTTTTTAAAAATGTAAACCAAAATCTACCTATCATAAATGGCATAAATTGTCAGTCCTATCTTGTTACTGTTGAAAGACCTGTTTATCTAGTCTGTTCAAACTTGGGAGATTTTTATAGTGGCATACATAGAACTGTAATACTACAGTATTTATATATTGTGTCCGAGCTTTTAATTCCTTTGTTTGGCTATGTTTATTTGGTTTCAGAGATTTCTTTAGAGGAAATCAGTATTCAGACTCAGTTTTTTTTCTCCTGAAATAAATATTTTCTGTAGTCTGGTATCATTTTGAATACAAGTAATTTTCTTTTATTGTACTAAGAGTCATTCATTTTCCACAACTTGTGATTTAAAAATCTTTTAAGTTTTACCTTTGGATTTAGGGCATTTATGTTACCAAGTCACCATTTCAGCAATTTCTTGATTTTATTACAAAAATTATGTCAGTTAGCACAGTACTGGCAATTACCACATGCGTGGCCTAGAATAATAAATGCTGTAATAGTTGAGTATAATGCCTTCCCTCTACTCCCTACCCAAAGATAATTTTGAGTGAAATAGCTTCTGCTTTTAGAGTTAATATTTGTATCTGGGACACTTGTGCGACCAATATGCCATCATCTATAACAAAAGCCTTTTCAATACTGGTCTTTTTTTTTTTTTAATTATGCATGATTGTCTTAATTCTCTGCATGGGGGGAGTCAGGAAATATTTTTCTTTAAGAATGTTTTCTAAAGAATTAAGTTATTTGCTTGTTAACTTTTTAGGTTTTCACTTTCAACAACCACCACTTTTATTGTCTATGTTGAAGCAATATAATAAAAAATTATGCTCCTGATTTATGGTATTTCTCTAATCATTATAGTAGAATGGTTTTAATAGTCTGACTGTTGAAGAGGCAGTGTAACTTGGCAGAGAGCCAGGCTCAGTCCAGGAAGAATCTGAGTTTAGATCACTTCTGAACCAAGCTGGCTGTATAACCTTGGGCAAGTCAACATTTCAGTACCCTAGGAACTCTGAAAGTGAAAGGTTCAGATCTTTGGGTATTGAGTAAATGGAGAAATTATACACACCACCCTTATCCCCTTATCTCCTGTGACCCTCTTGCAGGATATGGTACATGAAAATTAGGCTCAGATAGAATCATTCCGTCCACAACCATTCAAAAGAATTTAGCCTAATGACACAGGAAAAGCCAAATGGAGAAAGGTGCCCATGCAGTAAGAGGGAAATAGGTTGCCTCATGTATTAACAAGTTCCTGTGGACTTGTCCCTATGGAAATGTTAAGTCAGGTTGCTGTAGTTATTCCTATGTGGCTGGTTAGGTCCCTTCCAACTCTAAAGTTTCTGTCATTTTTTGCTCTTGCTCATCACCACAATAACATGCATGTGATGGTGACTGCACTGAATTAAACTTGAATTTGGTTTGCTAATCGGGAAGCATGTTAATATATAATTAAGACAATTAGGTTAGTGAGAAAACTGCAGTTTTTTACCCTGGAGAGCTCTATGGACAGAAGATAGTTATCTTCACATATTTGAAAGGCCCACATTGAAGTAGAATGTTAATTGTTGGTTCCAGAAGGTAGGATACAGAACTAGAGGAAAACATAATGATTCAGTGAAAGGGAGAATTTTCTAACTGTTCCAAGGAGGATGCATTTAAAGTGAAGTAAACATGTTTACTTTCATTACTGTAAAGTTTTAAGATAAATTAAAAATACTTAACCCCACAGAGACTATGCTCTAATAAGAGGTTACCTACTTTATGTATAAAAGCCAAGAGTTTCAAAGATTTAAGGTGCATACATAAGAGAAGGGTGGACAATAATATAAATTCTTCCACAATTTGATTTAAATTTTTTTTTGATATTTTTTTCAATTCACAACTCCCCTCATCATTAAACTCTTCCATGAAACTATGGTTGGTTGGTGCCCTTTGATTCCAAAGAGGACCAAAATGACCACACTGCGTTGTCAAGGTACAGTGTGCCCAACTATGGCTGATAAGACCATTATGAACTCTGAAATCACCGCAAGTAGGGCACAGATAGTTCAGATGTAATTTGGGAGTGGAGATATCTTGTTTGTACATCTAAAGTTTCTTTTGAGCTACTGCAATTTTGTTTTGCTCATAAAGCACCGTTCTGGGTAAGTGGTCCTGTGCCAGTTACCTCCAATGTATAACAATTCCAAAGTTCTTCAGATAGACTTGAGAGTATCCTTGTACTGTTTTTTTTTTTTTCCTCCTGACCATATGAGCATTGCCTTATGTGAATTTTCTGTAAGATGATTTTTTTAGGCAAATGTATATTTGGCATTTTAACAACAAGGCCAGCCCATCAGATTTGCACACTCTGCTATAGTTTGAATGCTTGGCAGTTTCAGCTAGAGAAAGAATCTGTGTTCCATACCTTATCATGCCATCTGATCTTAAGAATATTCCTAAGATAATTCAAATGAAAGCAAATCAATTTTCTTGCACAGGTAGACAACTCCAGGTTTTCTGAGCATCACAATGACATCAGTACAATAGCTCTTCAGTTTGATAGGCAGCCTAATATATCTCCTACACTTTCAGAGTCTCCCAAATACTAAGCTAGCTATAGCAATGCACGTATCAGCCTCATAATTATGTGTGCATCCTTGAAAAGTATACTGCCAAAATAAGTGAACTTATCCACAGCTTTCAAAATTTCTCCATTTGTTGTAACCATTCTTCTGAGAACTGGGAAAAATATAAACCAGCAAGACAATCCCTGTCCTCAAGGAATTTATATTTTAATGGGAGAAGGGTGAAGGAGGTGGCATAATATAATAAAAGCAAGTATAAGTGAATCTTAACACATGCACATCTACAAGTAGAAATGCATATGCATACTCTCCCTATTAAACTCATTGTGTGGATAAAAGTTTGAAAAAAAATTTTTGTTATATATTCTAAATTATCTCCTCTTATTTATCTCCCTTATTTCTTCACTTTTTCCACTTCATTCTTTTTTGATTATATCTTTTTAAAGATTTTTAAAATTTTTATTTTTTTGAATCATTTTGGGATTTTCTTTTTTTGGTCAAATTTTTGCTGTAGCTTTATGATTTCTGTCAAATCCCTAGAATACTTCTTTCTCCCCATCCCATGCCCCTTTTCATGGGATACTTTTGGTACATTTTGCTTTAAAGTATAGTACTCAGTCATTGTGCTGTGGTCTTTTATGATACTTGTTCCATTTCTTTTTTGTCTTTATTTGATAACTAATCTTATGTCCATTCTTTCTCATTTGCCTTTTTGTCTTTCTACATTTTTCTCTTATTTCTAGTAGTGTGTAGTAGCAAACTTTCCTTCATATCTTTTATACATAGTTTTTGGTACATAGCTCCAAGCCAGAATAGCTTAAATAAGAGTGTACTGGCAAATATTTAACAAAGAACTGTATGGAAAAAAAAATGTACATAGGACACTTTTCATTTAAATTGCATAATTAACATTTTCTTCATCAATTTCATTGAAAATTTAACAACTGGTTCTCTTGAGAGCTTGTTCTAGCTAGCTCTAGCATACTCCTAAGAATTCCAGCCATGGGTAAACCTTTCCAGGAAAAGGCTAACTAGAAAAATATTTCTTGGTCTCCTTTCTTTGAGCATAGAAGCCACTTGCAATCTAGCCAGCTGTTATTCTCCTGCACTCATTGCATCCCTACCTTTCTGTAAAGGCATTTTGTCTCCTGCCCTTGTTGATGCAGATTTGTTCTAGATTTTTCACTTCTTTTCTTATGACACTTTTTGTAGTAAAAAAGATTAAACCAACTCCATGTTTGCCTTTAGTCTTGTGGCAGCTAGGTTGGCATAGTAGTTAGCAGACCAGAGCTGGAGTCAGGAAGACTTGAATTCAAATCCATCCTTAAGACACTTACTAGTGATATGATCCTGGTCAAGTCACTTCTGTTTGTCTCAGTTTCCCCACCTGTAAAATGGGGATAATAACAGCACCTACTTCCCAGAGATATTGGGAAGATAAAACAAGATTATAAAGTACCTGGCACACATAGTAAAGCACTATATAAAAATTTACTATTACTCTTCTTGAATATATTCATGAGGATTAGGTGAAAAGAAGCATAAGCTTAAGCCAACTGAGTAATCAATTTTTAAACTCTTTAAATTCTTATTTTATAGTTTTCATCTTCATTATGGCCTAACTTTTCTTTTCCACCCTAAGAATAGAACTCATTTAACACTGTTAATTTTATAGCACAAATAAAACAAGCTATGATCTCTCCCCCAAAAAAAAATTTTTTAAAGTTTACACAGAAATTATTATTGCCTGAGAGAAAGAAATCAATGAATTGGACTTACAATTAAAAAAGCTAGAAAAAGACCAAATTAAAAACCCTCAAATACCAAATTGGAAATTCTGAAAATAAAAGGGGAGATTAATAAAATTGAAAATAAGAAAACTATTGAATTAATAAATAAAACTAAGAGTTGGTTTTATGAAAAAACCAACAAAATAGATAAGTTAATTTGATTAGAAAAGGAAAGAGGAAAATCAAATTGTTATTCTCAAAAATAAGGGAGAACTTTCCTCCAGTGAAGAGGAAATTAGAGTAATAATTAGGAGTTACTTTGCCCAACTTTATGCCAATAAATTTGATAATCTAAATGAAATGGAGGAATATCTACAAAAATATAGATTGCCCAGGTTAACAGAAGAGGAAATAAATTATTTAAATAGCTCCATTTTAGAAAAAGAAATAGAAAAAGCTAATAATCAACTCCCTAAATAAAAATCTCCAGGGCCAGATGGATTTACATGTGAATTCTACCAAACATTCAAAGAACAATTAATCCCAATACTATATAAACTATTTGAAAAAATAGGGAAAGGAGGTATACTACCAAATTCCTTCTATGCCACAGATATGGTGCTGATAGCTAAACCAGGTAGGGTGAAAACAGAGAAAGAAAACTATAGACCCATTCCCCTAATGAATATTGATGCAAAAATTTTAAATAAGATTCTAGCAATGAGATTACAGAAAGTTATCCCCAGGATAATACACCATGACCAAGTAGGATTTATACCAGGAACGCAGGACTGGTTCAATATTAGGAAAATTATCAGCATAATCAATTATATTAATAACCAAATTAACAAAAACCATATGATTATCTCCATAGATGCAGAAAAAGCCTTTGATAAAATCCAATACCCATTCCTATTAAAAACACTGGAGAGTATAGGAATAAATGGGCTTTTCTTAAAATAATTAGTAATATCTACTTATAACCATCAGCAAGCATCATATGTAATGGAGTCAAAACTAGAACCATTCCCAATAAGATCAGGAGTGAAACAAGGCTGCCCACTGTCACCATTATTATTTAATATTGTTTTAGAAATGTTAGCTTTGGCGGTAAGAGAAGAAAAAGAGATTAAAGGAATTAGAGTAGGTAATGAGGAAACCAAATTATCACTCTTTGCAGATGACATGATCGTACACTTAGAGAACCCTAGAAACTCAACTAAAAAATTACTAGAAACAATTCACAACTTTAGCAAAGTTGCAGGATACAAAATAAATCCACATAAAAAAAGAAATTATTATGGCCTGAAGTTCATGATTTTTAAGTTACAGATTGTCATCATCTGTCCTGCTGGGGGCTGAAAAAAAAAAAAA
>JAJPUD010020339.1:9392-24899 GCA_023553655.1 Myrmecobius fasciatus | reverse complement strand
TCTTAGACATTCTAGACAACCCACCCCATCTCACATGTGGCTAGGCCTGTTGATTTCACTTTTGGAACATTTCTTGAAAAATGACATCTTGCCTCAAGTCCATCAATTCAGCTATCAAATAAAGTTTTCTAAAGCGCAGATCTGACCACATGTTTCTCTCCCCATCTCTCTCTCTCTCTCTCTCTCTCTCTCTCTCTCTCTCTCTCTCTCTTTCTCACACACACACACACACACACACACACACATAAATGGACATGTGTAGATTGTTGCAATAAAATGTTGGTTCATCTTTTTTTCTCCTTTGACACAGCTCCTGCTCTAGTGTAGGCCCTCATTCCTCATTCCTGGATTATTGCAGTAGTCTGCTGGTGAATCTTCTTGGCTCAATTCTCTGAGACTCTACTCCATTCATCTTCTATTTATCCTCTAAAGTGATTTTCCTAAAGTACAAGTCCAATCATGTCACCCGCCTACTCAATAAACATTAGTATCTCTCTGGCAACTAAAGCCTTCCATAACCTAACCCCCTACAATCTTTGTGCTATTTGGTCCAATGGCATTGACTGTTCCACAAATAAGAGTGAGGCAGACACTCTTAGTCTGTGGCATTTTCTCTGGCTGTTCTCCATGTCTGGAATGCTCTCCTTCCACAATTCTACCTACTATTTTTTTTATACTTCCTTTAACTCCCAACTAAAATACCAACTTTTTAAGAAACCTTTTCCAATCCCTCTTAATTATAGTGCTTTCCCTCTATTAATTATTTTCTACTAATGTGCAGAGATTGCTTTGTATATATTTGTTTACATATTGTCTTCTCAATTAGATTGTAAACTCTTTGAGAGCAGGAACCATCTTTTGTGTCTTTTTGTATCTCCATTGCTTAGCACAGTGCCTGGTACACAGTAGGTCCTTAACAAATATTGATTGACTGATTGATTTTTTTAGGTCAGATTAGCAAAAGGTGATAGAGAGTTGACAGATATTGGGGGATGTGACCTAGCACTTCAATATCTAAGGAAAGGTTGGGCATCAAAGCTAAAAGAAGTTCCAGACCCATTTTAAGACATTGCTAAGAAACAGTTTCTAACTGTTAGCTTTTTTGCCCACTACCTCATTCTTCTTGATCACAGATTCAAGATATACAGAGGAAGGTACCTCCAGAAACAAGCATTAGCAAAGTGACCCTGATCTCCAGGAACAGAGAACAATCTCCTCTATTGAAAATGAGTTACATCTATCAGAATTGATCATTGTATAATATTGTTGTTGTTGTATACAATGTTTTCTTGGTTCTACTCACTTCACTTAGCATCAGTTCACATAAATCTCTCCAGGCCGTTCTGAAACCATCTTGCTGATCGTTTTTTTATATAGAATAATAATATTCCATAACATTCATATACTATAACTTATTCAGCCATTCTCCAATTGATGGACATCCACTCAGTTTCCAGTTCCTTACCATTATAAAAAGGGCTGCTACAAACATTTTTGCACATGTAGGTCCTTTCCCCTTTTTCATGATCTCTTTGGGACACAGACTCAACAGAGACACTGCTGAATCAAAAGGTATGCACAGTTTGATAGCCCTTTAGCAATAATTCCAAACTGCTCTCCAAAATGGTTAGATCAGTTCACAATGTATCTATCACCAACAATGTATTCTACTAATCATGCCTTGAAAGATATTCCAAAATTAAAACTGCCAGGAACTTTATAGGTGAAATTCAGTTTCCAAGTCAAAGAAAAAAAATACTGCAAGAACCCAGAAAGAATTCAAATACTGAGGAGCCAGAATTGGTAATATGACATATGATTTAGGAATAATTAGCCTAAAAGAATGGAGAATTTAGAATACAATATTCCAGAAGGCAAAAGATATAGGTTTATAGTCAAGAATAATTTATTTAAAGAAACCTTTAATGAAATAAAATACTTTCAAACATCATGGATGAAAAAAATAGCTATGGGGGCAGCTAGGTGGCACAATGGATAGAGCACCAGCCCTGAAGTCAGGACCATCTGAGTTCAAATCTGGTCTCCAACACTTAACACTTAGCTGTGTGACCCTGGGCAAGTCACTTAACCCCAATTGTCTCAGCAAAAAAAAAAAAAAGAAAAGAAAAGAAAAAAATAGCTATGTAGAATCTTTAAAGTTCAAACACTGGAGTTAAGAGAAACATAAAAAGGTACAGAAGAATGAACAATAATAAAAGATGAAAGTAGGATAAACTGCTTACATTCCAACCTGAGATGATACATATGTTTCGGTAGAATCTTATTATCATCAGAGTTTGTAGAGGGAGATGAGACAAGTCCTGGGGAATATTCCAGTTTAATGATCTTAAGAGAAGAATGGAAAAAAAGTAAAAAGGAATACAATAGAGGAGGAGAGGCATCTCACAAAATCAAGATATAAAAGTAGACATCTATACAAACAAAGGGGAGAAAGTAGTTTATACCTGAACCTCATTCTCATCTGAACTGGGAAAAAGAAGAAAGAATATACACACTGTATATATTTCACTCAACAGGGAAATAGAAAGGAAAAATAAGAAGGGAGAAGAGGGAATGCAGATTAAAATAGGAATTAATATTAAGAAAAAAATCAACTCTAAGGATATGTAAAAATATTTATAGCTCTTTTTCAGATGGTAAATATGTTTGGGAATTACGAAGTCCCTACTTCTAGAACTGTTTGCATATTCTTTCTCTTGGAAACCTCAATTTTATGAAATAATAAATTCTTTACCCTTCTTTTTTATTTCTATCCAAGTATATATTTTTCTTTTTTTCTCTTAAAACCAACAAAACAAATACACGTTTACACCTTGTATTTATATATTATTTAACACACTCTATAACACTTGAAGACAGTGAAATTCAGAAGGAGCACTTGACTCTATCATCTTTTATTAGAATGTAAATGCTTCATCATTATTTAGTCCCTTCTCCTAGCTCAAATTTAGTTACCTTCCTAGGTTCTCTTCACTCATAAGTTTGCATGTCAAAGTTTCTAAACAATATTGTTCTTTACATCAGGAATAATGCTTTAAAATCCTCTATATTAAATATGTTTTCATTATAGTATTATGTTCAATCATGTCCAGACAGTTATTCTTGACTATATGCCTTATATTTTGTCTTTGGAACATTATATTCAAATATTTTTCTTCTTAGCAAAGTTGCAGCATAATGTTTTGTTATACTTGATTGTGATTCCTTGGTATTTGAATTCTTTGTGTTTGCTTGCAATATTTTTACTTTGACTTGAAATCTTTGAATTTTTACTTCAATTAATGAGTATTTCTTAAACCCACTATGTGCCAGGTACTCTAGATGCTATGGACACAAATGCAAAGAACAGAATAACCCCTACTCATAAGGAGCTTGCATTTTAATAGAACAAAAATACATTTATAATTATATACAGAATATATATAAAGGGAATAAAAAATAATAGCCAGCATTTATATGATACCTTAAAGTTTACAAAGTACTTTATAAATATTATCTCATTTCATTTCTACAGTAACCCTGAGTGATAGGTGCTAATATTATCTCCACTTTATAGTTGAGGAAACTAAGGAAAATAGAAACCAAATGACTTGCCAAAAGTCACACAGTTAGGAAGTATTTAGGGCAAGATTTAATTTTAGTTCTTTATGCCTCCACTGAACTATCCACTGTGCTACAAAATTTAAAAAAAGCAAAATAGTTGACTACAAGAAAGTTAGGAAGGGAGAGCGGGGGGGGGTGGCATCAGGAAAGGATTTATATAGAAGTGGTTATTTTGATGGAATCATGAAAAAAAGAGAAGAATTCTTTGGGGCAGAAATGAGAAAAGGATGTTTTCCAGGCACAAGGAACATCAAGGGCAAATGTACAGATAATGGAAGAACAAAAAACAATGAAGTTGGAAAGACAGGCTAGATATGGGTGATGAAGGGTTTATAAACTAAACAAAGGAATTATGGCTTAGAGACAATAGGAAGCTCTTTTTTGAGCAAAAGAATGACATAGAAAGATAAATGCTCATTTAAAATCACTTTGTCAGCAATATGTAGAATGAACTGGCATAGGTGAGAAATTTGAGAGGAAGATGGATTAAGAGGTGATAATAGTCATGTAAGCTTGTAGTCTTTGTCATCAAATTATTTTTCCCTCTTAGGCTTTTCTTTGTACTTGCTTTGGAGTTAGTTTTTTCTTTCATATTTAACTCTTAAACTTTTCTGAACCCATAATATTTCTTAACATCTGTTTATTCCTATAGTATCTGTCTGTGATTCCTTTCCAGCACTCACAGGCTTTATTTCTATTCACCAGGTCTTGTGATGGTTTCTTGGTACAATCTTTCTTCTAGCCTCTGCTGCCTTCTTGCCATCTTTTTGTGCAGATCTGGGCTAGGTGCCAGATGGGCACATACTACATATCACAATTTGAATTAGCATGAAATGATATCCACTAGGTGGCAATCTAGGGTAAAGAACAGGAACACGGAGCATTGATTTGGCTGGCAGGCAGAAAGCCAAAGCACTATCTATGGTTTCAATGGCCAAATTTAAGGACTACTTTTCAATCTTGATCCTTCTTGAGTTTTTTGCACTGTTCACCATTCTCTTCTTCTAGAGAAATATCTCCTCAGTCCTTATTGATTTGTCATTCATGTGATGTTTAGTGTGGGTATATTGCAAGGCTCCTTTTTAGCTTCTGTTCTTTTTTTCTCTAAATTCATACTTGGTGACCTCATCAGCCCTGATAAATGAAATTACCACTTCTATATAGATGACACAAATTGCCTATACACCATTTCAAACTTAACATCCTACATATGCATTGAATTTAATATGTCCAAAACAGAGCTTATTGCCTTTCTCCTTAAACTCATCCCTTTTCTGAATTTCCCTATTACAATCCAGAACAGCACAATCTTCCATTCATGCAATTTTGCAATGCTGGTATCATCTTTGACTTTCCACTTTCATATTTAATAAATACCTTGTCAAAATCTCTCACATAGAGGGGCTTGGCTCTTTTCAACAATATGGCGATTTAAAGTAATTCCAATGGACTTGGGATAGAAAATATCATCCACATCCAAAGAGAAAACTATGGAGACTGAATGTGGATTGAAGCATAATATTTTCACCTTTTTTGTTTGTTTAATTTTTTCTTTTCATGGTTTCCTCCCTTTTGGTCTGATTTTTTTTTGTACATGGCAAATATGGAAATGTTTAAAAAGATTGCACACATTTAAGATATATATGAAATTGCTTGCTATCTTGAAGAAGGGGGAGGTAAGGGACAGAGAGAAAAATTTGGAACACAAAGTCTTACAAAAATAAATTTTCAAAACGATCTTTACATGTATTTGGAAAAAATAAAATACTATTGAGAAAAAAATCTCTCACATAATCATCTCCTCTCTACACATATAGCTACTATTCAATTTTCAAGCTCTTGTCAACCTTTTATTCAGACTCTTACAATATACATTTATCTGGTTTTCCTATCTCAAGCATTTTCCTCTCCAACACATCCTCTAAACAGTTGCCAGGGTTACTTTCTAAAGTACAAATCTGCCCATCTCACCCTTCCTTTCCCCTTTTGTACTCAATAAACTTAGTGACTCCCTGTTACTGCTAAGATCAATTACTAATTCCTTTTACTTATTATTTGTCTCAATGTCCTTGGCAGTCAGCCATACTAGCCTTTCTGCTCCTCAAATACAATAATCTATCTCATAGCTCTGTACTTTGCATTGGCTTTCTCCTTTTTCTCCTTTCACCCCTTTTCTGAATTTCTCTATTACAATCCAGGATAGCACAATCTTCCCAGAATGCCCAGGATGAACTCCTTCCTTATAGTCACCTCTTGTACTACCATCAATTGTGGAAATATGACAGCTGTCCCTAAGACATCTAGATGATACATTCAAAGTGGAAAAATATACTTTGACAAATAAAAGGTGCCTTTGCTTTGTTTTATTCAGCCATAGAACTATGTTAATGTTTACTATGTAAATCTCAGGTTATTCACAAGTGGATGCTTTATAGGCAATCTAGAGAATACAGTATACAGGTCCATTTAATATCTTTTGCCCAAAGTCTGGTAATCAATAAGCATTTGCATCTTCCCATTCCTTATTGTTCCTATTATAGGTGATAGATATAGACTAGGGCTTCTTAAATTTTTTTCACTGATGACTCCTTTTCATCTGAGAAATTTTTCATGAACCCAGCTATATAGATATATAAAATAGTTATACAAATCAAACATTTACTGATAATGAATCATTATTTCACAATACCCACATTCAATTACAAGACCCCACATGGGCTCATGAACCACAGTTTAAAAAGCTGAGATACAGACTGCTGGATTCTTTGATGATGTAAATGACCAACTGTTCTTCCAAACAGTTTTTGTTGCCTTAAATATGTGCCACATCCCACTTGTGTATTGAGGCCTGCTTTCTTACTGAGCTTTTGCTTCACTTATCCTTGCCATCTTCTGTTACTGTTATTAAGATCAAATATCTAAATATCCACTATTAAATTTGAAAAGTCAGTGTTCTCATGATATGCATTGCCAATACATATCTTCATCCTCTTGTAGGCTTCTGTATAGGCTGCATTGATGAGTATGCAGATAAAAGATGCAGATATACAATCCCAACTTGTATCCTGCTAGTATTTTGAATAAGGTGGGATTGTTTTCAATCAGTACACATTTTAGTAAACACATAGATATATCAATGCAACAGAAATAAAATGGAGATCATAAAATAATATCAACTTTTTTCAAGTTAATAAATACATCAAGCAATGTGAATAACATGGAGTAAATAAAGACATTTGCTATAAAATTAAAAAAACAAAGCAAAACATTTGCTCTAAAGCACTTAAACCTGTCATCTTATCAAAGTAACACAAGAAATAAGAATCTCAATAAAACATTTTATTTAACAATATTTTATTTTTATCAGTAGATAGACTGGGGAGAAAGACTTTTCTGTTTGAGATCTGAGGACAACACCCCAACAACACCAGAAAATAATACTGGCAACAAAATAGAACATTTCTGGAAGAAGTAGCTATAAGCATTATGGTAAATAACCAGAAAATGTAATAAAAATCTATGTATCCAAAACCCCAAAACAAACAAAAATGATAATATGTTTAAAGGAGACTGAAATAATGAACTGCTGAGGATGGGGAGGGAGGAAATGTGCACCCTCCCCCCCCAAAAAAAAGAAGAAAAAAAAAGTTCCAGAATAGGAAAATGAAAAATCTCATTGGAGGGTAAAATAGGATAGGGACCTAACCAGTGATTTCATTGGTATAGGGATTTTTCAAGTGAAGAAACCACTTTTACCAAAGTAGATCACTACCTTCTCTAAAATTTATAATCTTGGGAAGTTGCCCAGAGGATTTAGAGATTAAGTGACTTGGTTAGGGACTCTGCTGCTAATTTATGTAAGAGAGATTTGAACTCCCTCAGGCCTCCATGATTTCAAGGCTGGCTTTATCTATTACCTTTGATGCTTTTCATAGAGACAAAGAAACAATATGATATATGCAACAAAATTAAAACAAAAACAAGATTGAAAATGTCCCACTCAAGAAAAAAAATGAATAGTCACAAAAATATTTAAAATTAAGCAACTGGGGCGTAAAATGTCAAGAAAAGTGAATAAGCCAAAATTCTTTCCAGTCAGCATAAGCTAAACATTAGCCAAGGACCAGGTCAAATTCAAAAACTGTCATGAATAATCCTAAACACGAGAGAGAATTTAAATGACCATTCAAAAGAAAATCATAAAACTTAAGTCCCAATAATTGTGTAGGAGAAGTAACAAGAGAAAAAAAGATAATCTTTCCAAATTAGTATATAAGGATGAGGTCTCTACTTGTAAAATTCTAAGAGGTCCCCAAGTGTCAGTATTTTGTTGGAAAAAAGGATGAGATGCCTGCTTGTAACATCTGTACAGGACCACCACATCCAACACTTGTTCTGTCCCTTGTTTGGGTAATCTCCTTTCCCAGGTTTTGTTTGCTTTTTCCTCAAGAGATTAATAATCTCTGCTAGGGGTAAATTTACCATTTGTGTTATTAACTTCTCTGTGTTGGACCTGATTTCAACATATCTCCACAGTATCTGTGAGGGCAGCTAGGTAGTAGAGTATATAGATTGCTGGGCCTATAATTAGGAAGACTTGGGTTCAAATCAAGCCTAAGAAACTTAGTAATTGTGTGACTCAGAGCAAGTCACATAACCCTGTTTGCTCAGTTTCCTCAAGTTTAAAATGAGCTGAGGAAGGAAATGGTAAATCACTTCAGTATCTTTGCCAAGAAAACCCCAAATCGGGTCACAAAGAATTGGACATAACTGAACAACAATAACAAGTATTTGTAACTTCTGAATGGAGCCACCATTTGCTTTTCTTCTTTCCCTAAGATTCAATTTCACTGAAACCATAATTTTACAAAAATCCAAACTTTTGACATTTGTACAGATCATGCAAATAAGAATTAGCAATCACAAGATTTTCTTTTATATAAAGCTGTTGTTCAGTCATGTCCAACTCTCCATAACCCCATATGGGATTTTCTTGGCACGGGCATTGGAATGGTCTGCCATTTCCTTCTTCCCCTTATTTTACAGATGTGGTAAACAAGTAAGGGAAGGTAAACTGGGTTAGAAGACTTGCCTGGGGTCATACAAGTGGTGTCTGAGGCCTGATTTGAATTTAGTCTTCCTGACTCCTAGTCCAGCATTCTGTCTCTTGTAACACCTAACAATCCCTTTATAAAAACAGGACAATGAATGGCAACAATGGGAAACATTCATTTGGATAGGAAAAAATCAGGGACTAACTCAGTGGGCTTCAGAAAAAGCTTTTCTGAGTTGTCTTCTCTCCAAATGAGAAAACTGTTAAGGAGCTTAAAGGAGAAACAAGCTTGGAGCCAAACCTTCTTTAATCTGCAAATGAAGGGAAAGGCAATCTCTCCAATATAAACTCATCAGTACTTGGCCAAGGGGAAAGAAAATTTGTCAACTTCTGATTCACATTAATTGCTTGTAGGGTCTTGGAGAATGGGGATAGGACAGATGGCACCCACTTGATCCTAATTGCCTGCCTCCTCTTGTTATACTTAACAAGAAGGTAGAAACTAGAACAGGGTGGTAGAAGGTTTTGAATGATATAATAATTGGTTGAAATTAGGAGCTAGTCAAGGTTTTTGTATAAGGGATGACATGATCAAATATGTGTTTGTTTCTACTATGATGCAGTGCCAGACATGACTAATTGCTGTTTCCTAAATATCTTATTTCACTGTGATTATGAATTCTTTTTTTTTTGGCATAGCATCCCTATTAAAAATGTTTGATCTTTATTATTGGCTTCACTATGGCTGAGTCAGAAAGTGTTTAACATTTCCTGAGCTTTCCTTTTCCTTTGACCTATTCATTCTCTGAAGTTTAGCAAAGATGTCTGTCATTATTTCTTATAAATTCCATGCTTCTTATGAGGTAGTTTGTCCTGCTGTTCCATTAATTTTTTCCGGTATAATACTGCTAAACCCTCATTTCAAGGGAACATAATGTCTCAAAATTCTATCCCTCCTCCCAACCTGTTTGAAAAATAAAAGATCCTAAGGAACATGAGCTGGGAAGTTTTAGATACTGTTTTTAGCTAACCTCTCTTCATTTTGCAGAAGAAGAAACAAAGGCACAAAGAAGCAAACCAGTTTGCTCAAGGCCTCAGAGGGAACAAATATCAGAGATATCAGAGATCCTCTGGCTTAGTGATCCTTCTGTAGAGACAGTATTGATACCAAAAAAATGGATTTGGAGTAAGGAAACACCTGGTTTTGAACCTGGTTCTAATACTTACATGTAGTGTAAACCAGGGCAAATAATTTAATTTCTTTGGGCATGATCAATGTGCTGATTTGTTTTGCTGTACTTTGTTATAAGGAAGAGCTCCATTTTGAGGTGGGAAGAAGAATCAGTAGAAAGTTATGTCAATGTTTTTCTTTTTTAAAATGAGACATTAAACAAAAGAAGCATCTTGTTTTCTTCTCTAAAGAATAATGCTAATAATACTAAAAGCCTGTGTCAATAGATCCTTTAGACTTCAATTTCCTAAGTAGAATAGGTTCAATGGAGAGAAGTTGGGGAGTAGGAAAGTAGGAAAAGAGAAGGACTTTCTGATGGTAATAATCCTTGAACATCAGAATTGGATTTGTGTATCTTTTGTTACATTTTTTTTTAAACTTTTTATTTTCAAAACATTTGCAAGGATAATTTTTCAACATTGACCCTTGCAAAACCTTGTGTTCCAATTCCCCCCTCCTTCCTTCCATTATCTCCTCTAGATGGCAAGTAAACATAGCAAATATATATATGTATATATATATGCATGTATATGTGTAAATCAAATATAGGCATACATATTTATATAATTATCTTGCTACACAAAATAAGATCAAAAAAGAAGAAAATGAGAAAGAAAATAAAATTCCCATTCTCCAATCAATAAATGGTCAAGGGATATGAACAGACAATTTTCAGAGGATGAAATTAAAACTATTTATAGTCATATGAAAAGGTGCTCCAAATCACTATTGATCAGAGAAATGCAAATCAAGACAACCCTGAGATACCACTTCACACCTGTCAGATTGGCTAAAATGACAGGAAAAGTTAATGATGAATGTTGGAGGGGTTGTGGGAGGGCTGGGACACTGATGCATTGTTGGTGGAGCTGTGAACGGATACAGCCATTCTGGAGAACAATTTGGAGCTATGCTCAAAAAGTTATCAAACTGTGCATACCCTTTGACCCAGCAGCATTTCTATTGGGCTTATATCCCAAAGAAATCATAAAGGAAGGAAAAGGCCCCACATGTGCAAGAATGTTTGTGGCAGCCCTTTTTGTAGTGGCTAGAAACTGGAAATTGAATAGATGCCCTTCAATTGGAGAATGGCTGAATAAATTATGGTATATGAATGTTATGGAATATTATTGTTCTGTAAGAAATGACCAGCAAGATGATTTCAGAGAGGCCTGGAGAGACTTACATGAACTGATGCTGAGTGAAATGAGCAGAACCAGGAGATCATTATACACGGCAACAACAGTACTATATGACGATCAATTCTGATGGACATGGCTCTCTTCAACAATGAAATGTTTCAAACCACCTCCAATTGTTCACTGAAGAAAGCCATATACACCCAGAGAGAGGGATGCGAAATGTGGACCACAACATAACATTCTCATACTCCTTGATTGATGTTTGCTTACATTGTGTTTCCTTTATCTGATATATCGTTTGTGTAGATAAGATTTTTCTTGCACACCAATGATAAGTTTGGAAATATGTATACATATATTCGATTTGCCAATATTTTAACATAATTAACATGTAGTGGATATCCTGCCATCTAGGGGAGGGGTGGGGAGTTGGGGGGAAAAATTTGTAACGGAAAGCTATGTAAGGGTTATTGTTGAAGAATTACCCACACATATGTTATGCAAATAAAATAAAAATTAAAAAAAAAAAAAGAAAATAAAATTCAAGCAAACAACAACAAAAGAAGTGAAAATGCTATATTGTAATCTACACTCAGTTCCCACAGTCCTCTCTCTGGGTATAGATGCTTCTCATCATCACAAGATCATTGGAAATAGCCTGAATCATCTCATTGTTGAGAAGAGCCACATTCATCAGAATTGATAATTGTATAATCTTGCTGTTGCCATGTACAATGATCTCCTGGTTCTGCTCATTTCACTTAGCACCAGTTTCTGTAAGTCTCTCTAGGCCTCTCTGAAATCGTCCTACTGATCTTTTCTTATAGAACAATAATATTCCATAACATTCACATACCATAACTCGTTCAGTAATTCTCCAACTGATGGGCATCTACTCAGTGTCCAGTTTCTTGCCACTACAGAAAGGGTTATCATAAATATTTTTGCATATGTGGGTCCCTTTACCTCCTTATAAGATCTCTTTGGGATATAAGCTAGTAGAAACACTGCAGGAGCAAGGGGTATGCACAGTTGGATAGTCCTTTGAGCATAGTTCCAAATTGCTCTCCAGAATGGTTGGATCAGTTCACAATTCAACCAACAATGTATTAGTGTCCTAGTTTTCCCACTGGATTTGTGTTTCTTTAAGGTCTCCTAGGCCCTTGCAAGCAGTCAAGACTACCAAAACATCAGCATATTATTATGTTATTTAATGTATTATTAATTCATTTTATTAAATGAATGCAAAGAAGATGTTATGCAAGATCCTTTAGTAAATCAATAGTTTTAATCTTTCATTAGTAACATCAAGACACCTAGATGGTACAGTGGATAGAGCACTCTCTCCCAAGTCAGGAGGAACTGACTTCAAAGCTGGCCTCAGATACTTAACACTTCCTAGCTTTGTGACTCTTGCTTGGCAAGTCATTTAACCCCAACTACATCAAAAAAAAACCAAAACAAAGAATTTCACTTTTCTCTTAACCTTATAGTTTCTGTTATAGTCATTGAAGAAGAGGTGAAATATTATTAGTGTGAGTGGAATTGAAAATTTCAGTGAGATTCAACTCATTTCTTTGAAGCTTCTCTTTACAATTTTCTCCATTGTTCTTAGGAACATACAACTACACTCCTGTAGCTTTCTCTCTCAGTTACTGCTTTTCAGCACATACCACAACTCTTCAGGCACTCACACTGGCACAATCAAATCAGCTTTTCAAGTACAGATGTCTCAAGATTCCCCTTCAGTTTGTAAAGCTTATTTTGGAACTTCGTGGATCCTTTCAATATGAATCCTGTGAGACACACCCACCATACTTATAATACCTTCCTCACAGAGCTGTTTTGAGGAAAGGAATTTTTAAACTATCAAATGCCAGCTTACTTTGTTGTGTGCTATTTTTGTTCCACGATAACATATGGCCTATAACACATTCCTTTTTTGCTTGTTTTATTAAAGGATGAACAAGAAAAGTTATTTAAAAGATACTTGTGTACTTGGTATAAAACAATGTAAAGTCAGTTTACATATAGTTTTCCAGGAACAAATAAATTTCACAAAGTACATTTATAAGCTTACTCTCTTTTGTTCTCAAGTCTTAGGAGGCCTGTTATTGCCTCCTCACCTTCAGATTGTAGAGACTTTAAGCCTCTTGCTTCCCATTGCAATGACTCAAAGCCTGATCTAGAAATAGAACCCAGCATTCCAAACACCATTCTAAGCAGTAGGCATTGTGCAAATTGTCTTGCTTTTCTAAATAGAACATTGTCTACTGTATAGAGAACTGAACTATAAGGCTGAGCTGGCAGGTAATGCTCCTTTGACTTGGAACATTAGAGTGAAGTAGTGTCACATCTAAACAATTTTCATTCATAAGACAGCATAGAGTTGTGAAACCAAGAAGCCTGAACGACCTATAAATACACCTTTAATTTGCCTTATTATTACTTTATTACAGACAAGGAAGGGAACAAGGAGCAGAATGATTAGACAGTCACTAGGACATTAGGGATTGAAATGAAACTGGGAATGTCTAATTTAAAGATTTAAATTATCCTATACAACTCTGCCTTTTTTTTTTTTGATCCAATAGTTTCTAAATATGTACTCTCCCTACTCTTTTCCCCAAAGATTGCATATTCATTGTTATTTATAATCCAGAACTCTAGGAATTCAAGTTTTAAGTCCCATTCCTTGAGGAATTCATAGCACAGGAAAGGCACTAGTTACAGAAAAAAAAAATGCTTTTTCCAATGTCAAAGAAATGGATTAACTGAATTCATTTCAACAAATTGAATTCTCTTCCATGTTCTTTTTTTCCAGCCATTAAAGAAACAAGTTTGGGGCAGTACCTTCAACTTGAAGATACCCTTGCTTTTAATACTCTTTAATGAAATCTACGTTTTGTTTACGGGAAAAGTCTGTAAAAATAAAGTTACAGAATCCAAGGATGCAGGACTGTATCCGGCAATAGGACTGCCGCCAGCTGCATACACCAGAAGCTCCAGATGTGCCCACCCTTCCTAAGGGACCTTGGCTTTGCACCTCTCCAACACAGCCCAGAAGAAAACACTACCACGTGGCCTCTAGCCACGTAGTTAAACCCTTGGCCCAATGAGCAACGATATCGCCGGTCCCGGGGCAGAGTCCCCCACGGAGAAGTACCACCCCCAGCTACAGGCGATTGGCCGATCCAGCAGTCCCACCCTGGCGTGGGGTGGCCACCAATGGTAGGCGGCTATTTGTGGCTCCACCCAGTCAGCTGCTTGGCGCGCCGGGCAGCCAGCTGTGGAGGTGGGCCCCAGGGTCCCAGAGGGGAGGGGGGGGCTTGAGGACCTGTCGCCGCCGCCACCACCGCCGAGAGGCTAGTCAAGGCGGCTATCGTGACCTGAGCTGGCGACCCGTCCCTGTTTGTCATGCTAAGCCCCTCTCCTCCAACCCTTATGGAGGCAGAGGTGGCCGAAGCCCCCCCGGGTGGGGCGGAGGCCGAAGCCGGGCTCAGCTGCTTCTCCTTCAACCAGGACCGCACGTAAGCAGAGCTGCCACCTCCGAGGCCTATCGCTTTGCAACTCCCAGCCGGGGGTGGGGCGGGGCCTGTCGCGACCGATGCTGGGCATACAGACGTCTCCTCCTCCTTTCTTTCCTTTAAGAGTTAGCCGGGGCGGCCAGCTAGGGTAAAGGTGTTGTGTAGTCGCTGTTGAGTGATAGGGGAAGGGGGGTGGTGGTGCTCGTAGAGACCGAGAAACTGGCAGTCACGTGAGGGTCACATGATTCCCGCCCCCCGACTTTCCTATCCCCCAATGCTTAATTTCAGTCCTGGGATTCAAAGCAAGTGCCACCCAAACATAATCCTGCTCGGTTTGAGCAGGGAGTGAGGGGGAAGGGAAAGGGAGGAAGAAAGAAAGGAAAGGAAGCAGAAAAAGGAAGGTTGGTTTGATGGTGGGAAGACTAGAGGAAAAAGGGAGAGGAGTAAGGGAGTAGCGTTGTTTGATCAAAGCGGAGAGGAGTTTGAGAAATGAGAAGCTTAAGTCCAGCACATAGTAGGCGTTTCATGACTATTTGTTGACGAGACTTCAGGAGTGTGCTAGAGAAGGTTAGAAAGGGGATGCTGGAAGATGGGAGTAAAAGGTTATTTTCCTATTTGTCCCTTTCCACACGGTAACGTGGCAACTGTTTCAGACTTGGGACAAAGATGTGGCAAGCTTTCCTTCCTGCTGTGGTCTAACCTTGATATTAGGGCAGACTGCTTGCCATTGACCTAACCAGTTTTCAAGCACTAGAATTTTGCTTTCTGCTTGGCTTTTTCAACAAGAATCTTATTTTTCTAAATCAAGAGGCTTTTGCGCAAATGTCCCCTTTTCCAGAGGAGTTGAGCATCATAATTATCTTAAATGGAATTCAACATGTATTTTTTTTTAAGTGCAAAAGTACTGTTTTCTAGGTACTGGGGGGGGGG
>JAJPUD010020338.1:0-24900 GCA_023553655.1 Myrmecobius fasciatus | reverse complement strand
ATATTCATACTTAAGTTTTAATAACTTGAAAGTACACTAAGATCTTTGAAACATTGTATTGGAAATCAGAAAAGTAAAGCTTTTAAAAATACCTTTTTGAAATTTTGAGCTTTAATTTCTTTTGTTTTCTTAATATAACAAAGATCAATAAATGCATTTCCATTTATAAAGGATAGGGAAAAAGGATTGTGCATGGGCTATTAATGTCTGTTATGTGAAGCTTTTAATAAAAATATAAAATAATATGTAATAATTTTTGATGTATTAGTTTAAAACTGTCCTGATTGCCTATTTCTCTTTCTAAGCCTTACTCTGCTTTCTTCTGCCCCTATAAAAATGCTTTTGTGATTCTCTCCTTTTTTTTGTCTTCTGACATTTGAACAGTACCTTTTCCTTAGTCTAGTCTTAATTATAACTCACAAATTTTCTTTCTTTTTTTCTTCTTTTCTTTTTTTTTCTTTTTTGCTGAGGCAATTGAGGTTAAGTGACTTGCCCAGGGCCACACAGAGCTCACAAATTTTCAATGGAATTTAATCAGTCCAGTTCTTAGGGATATTTGTTATAGTCATTTCTTGGAATTCTTATAATATGTAAAGTTGTGTTTCAGTACTGTATCTTTATTTGAGAATTTCTATATTTTTGGGACAATTCTGCTTTGGATGATATAACATTCCTACAATGCGAATGAGACTTCCATGTTCACTAGAAGGAAAAAAATATCCTTTAAGTACATTTGTGTGTATGGATATTTTACTGCTGATAATGTCCAGGCTTATTTGTACTTCTTCTGACAATAGTTTTTGTATAGACTTGAATATAAAAGTGTGTTTCATCAAAAAAATTCCCTTCAGTACTTCTATCTTTATACTATCTTGCTTTTGTTGTCCTTTCATCTTCAGTCTACATTGTATTGTTGAGTATTGTAGGACTGGAAAGCAGTGTCCTACATTTGTCAGGTTCCTCAGAAGGTTTTTACTTCCTAAGAATTAATTCTGGGCCATCATCATTTGCCTTGACTTTTGTCTTGCCACTGGAGTCTAATAACTCTAGAAGAGGGAATGAGGCTGATGGCTCTGCACAGCTCTGCCTCATTTAAATCCAATTCACACTAAAATCAAGACATCACTTTCTTGATGTTGAGGTCTTCTTCAAGAACTTCAAGAATTCTCTTCAAGAATGTAGGATGAACAACAACAAAAATTAACTAGATTATTTCATAGCAACAGTTTGTCAGTTCTTTGATTTTTTCTCACACCTTTCTTATATGCTAAAGTACTACTGATGTGATTTTTTTTTGCTTTTTTTTATTTTTATTTTTTTGTTTTTTTACTGATGTGATTTTTAATGTGGTTTTGAATGATTCTTTTATTGATCTCAGTAAGAAAAAATCCACCTCCCCAATCTTTCATCGCCAACTCCAATTTAGAACAAAAGAAAAACAAAATCCATTACAAACATGTGGAATCAATCAAAACAAATTTCCATATTGGCCATGTCCAAAAATATTTGCATTTCCAGCAGGGTTGGACCAATTTACAGCATAACCAACAGTGCACTGGAGTGCCCACTTTCCATAGTTCATCTGATATCTACCATTTTTTCCATTCTATCATTTTTGCCAATCTGCTATGAATAAAATAAAACCTCAGAATTATTTTTCATTGCTTTTTGTCAGTAATGATATGAAATGTTCACATGGTGATTAATAGCGATTTTTGAGGGGGAGAAATTGTTCATTTCCCTCTTCTGCCACTTTCTTCTCCTGTTTCACACAAAAAGGTTGTTTTCCTTCCAAAGGCAAATACTTCTATATGCACAAACAATGAAAACTATTATATCCATTTTTCTCTAATAGATTGCCCCTTCTATCATCCCTCTTTCCTCACTGATCTTTAATCTCTCCCTATCTTCTGTCTTCTTTCCCACTGCCTGCAAAAATGCCCATATTTGTCTCAACTTCAAAAAACTCTCATTTGATCTATCTATCCGTGCTATCTCTCTTCTCTTTTGCGGCTTAACTTTTTAAAATGTCAGACTATAACCCTCACTTCCTTTCCTCTTAAATGTTAATTTCTCTTTTCCCAGTTCTTTGCAATATGACTTGCAGCTTCATTATTTAACCAAAACGGTGCTCACTAAAATTATCAGTGATCTCTTTATTGTCAAATCTAATGTTTTTTTTTTTTTCTAAAAGCTCATTCTCTTTGAACTGTCTGCATCCTTTGACATTTCTCAAAATCTTTTCCTTGATGCTCTATTCTTTTTGGTTCTCCTCTTACCTCTCGGACATTTCTTTCTCAGTTTCCTTTGCCAGATCTTTACCTGGTGATGACCACTAGCACTGGGTATCTCACAAAGCCTTGTCCTGGGCCCTCTTCTCCCTTTATATTATTTAATTTAATGATCTTATCAACTATCATGATTTTACTTATAATTTCTATCCAAATGATTCTCAGATTTATTTGTTTACCTCTAACATTTCTCCCAACCTCCATCTTCCACTTCCTATTAAGCATTTCAATCTTCATGTTTTATAGGCATCTTAAATGCAAAATGTTTAAAATTTAACTCATTATCCCCCCCCCAAAAAACTCTCTCCTCTTCTTGACTTACCTATTACCAGCACCCTTCCAGTCATGCAGAGTTGCAATCTAGGTGTCATTCTCAATACCTTCCCAACCATGGTTTTTAATTTTCACCATAATATACAACCTTTCTCTCTCCCCACCCCCATTCTTCCTTGACAATTTAACCACCTCACTACAGGCCCTCCTTGCTTCACATTTCTTCCTTCTGACTTTTCTTCCTGCTTCAACTCTCTTCCCACTTCAGTGGATCAGTTGTGCATATTTTCAATGCAGTGATAAAGGTGGAAGAAGTAGAATAGATTAAGTGTTGGTCTTAGATCCAGGAAGATCTATGTGCAAATCTTATCTTCCCTGAATAGTGATTATATGGTTACAAGTAAGTCAGGATCTAGCAAATAGCAAGCACTAAAATGTTTGACTTTTTGACTGACAGCCTCTATGGGACATCAATATGCAGATTAGGGGTTACATTACTGACCCTGAGCCAGAAAAAGCTGAGTTCAAATCAGGCCTAAGATACTAGCTATTTGACAATGGGCAAGTTACTTAAATCTCAATTTATTTAACTGTAAAATGGAGGATATAATAGCACATACTCTTATAGTATTATTGTGAGGATAACATGAGATAATATTTATAAGCACTTAGTATTTTGTTATTGTTGAGTCATTTGGGTCCTATCCTATTCTTTGTGCCCCCTTTTGGGATTTTCTTGGCAAAAAAACTGCAGTGGATTGTCATTTCCTTCTCCATCTCTTTTTACAGATAAGAAAATAGAGGCAAACAAAATTACATGATTTGCTTAGAGTCACCCAGCCAGTATATGTCTAAGGCCAGATTTGAAGTCAGAAAGTAGTTTTCTTGTCTCAGAGCCCAATACTCCATCCACTCAGCTACCTAGCACCGAAGCACTTAGCATAGAATCTGGCAAATAGTCGGCATTTGATAAATTCCCATTTCCTTCCTTACTATAAATTGAAGACAGTTGCTGGATCTGCATTGGTGGAAGGAATTTCTAAGGAAATCACAGAACCAGACCCCACAAAAAGTTGTCAGTGAAATGAATCTTTCATCATTGGTTATGTATTTAGGAACAAGGTCTATTTGTGCTCATTGAAATGTCAGAATTTCCAGTAACTTTTCCTTTTCCTAGCAAAGAAACCTTAATCTCCTTACTGGAAATTGTTCTATTTGTGCAGCATATTCTACATTGAAAACTGTTTCAGCTCCAAAGTTACATAAGTCTAACTTGTACTTGGTACTTGCACAGTTTTTGAATACAAGGTCTAAATAAGTTACAATCTTTTAACTAACCATTTACATTGCAGAGAAAAAAGATTTCCAGGCTTTCACTAGGAAAACTAAATGAACACCAGCTGGGTGCAAGTCAGGGCAAAATCAAATAACCAGTTTTTAATTGGTGGATGCTTAATTCTCTAGATTGATTCAGGTTTCTGATGGCACTATTTGAATGAATTCTTCAGAGCTTTGAAAGAGAGATAAGTAGTTTTGAAGGAACCAAGTAGTAAATTTATCGGAATATAAAAAAGAAAATAAATTCCTTTTGAGAAACAAAATGATTTTTGAGGATATGTCTGAAGTGATTATGAGCAAAGGAATACTAAAAGGTCTGAGTTCTAATTGCATCTGTGCCCCTCACTCCAGAAATTTCCACAAGTGACTAAATGAAGTTGGTTAGATCCCAGTCATGTTATGTGATCACAGCCTGCCTCTTGTTTTTTCTGCGGTTCATTGCAAATATGGTGACTACTTCACAAAAATCAGAGGGATAGTGGGATTTTGAATTGATGTCCACTTTACCTTTTTTCTCCCAGGCATGGAAATACCCAAATCATACTAGACTGTTTGTAATTAGTTTAATGTTAACTTTAAGCTCAGTGGTCCACTTAAAACTGTGGGGTCAATCAGCTTTTCTAACCTTTCATGTAATAATAATAATAATAATAGCAATAATAATAATAATAATAGTCATTTTATAGCAGTTATTCAACAAACATGTATTAGGCATTTATTAGGTGCCAGATGCTAGGCTAAGCATGGAGATAAAAAGACAAACAAAAACATAACCCCTTCCCTCCAGTTCATATTCTAATGGAGGGAGGCAATATGTAAGTAACTGTGTACATACAAGGGAAAGGGGAAAGGAAATAGTATTAATTACTTACTGTTTTACTAATTAATATGACCTCACTTGATAAAAGAACCCTAGGAGGTAGATGAGAGGTAGTTGAGGAAATGAGGCAGACACAGCTTAAATGACTTGCCCAGAACACCACACTACCAAGTGTTTGAGGCTGCATTTGAATTTAGTTTTTTCTGACTTCTCTACTATTGTACTATGTAGCTGCCTGTATATACAAGATAGAGAGTAGCTAGAATGCAGTCCTAGATGGAAGGCACTAACAGGTTGTCACTTTAAAATTTGCAAAGTATTTTAGATAAAAATTTATAACTTAAAACTACACTAAGACTTTGGGGACCATTCTGCATTTGGCACATTTTCTGCACCATCTCAGAACTCTAATTACTCAGTACTTAGAGTCCCATTTCAGTACTCTAAGTTTCTTGGTTGGGTGTTGAGGTAGAGCAAATACTGCAGAATTCCAAGGTACCTTGTGGGTATATGCTATTAAAATTATAGATTATGAGTCCCCACTGGTGAGCTGAAATTTAATAGCCAATAAATATAATTAGCTCAAAGCAAAGACATGTTAAGAGCAGTAACTATAAAACATTCATCCCACAAACCTGGAGCACAGAGATACATGGAAGAGTAGACTTGAACTCAGAGCAAGTATTTAGGAAAAAATGTGATCAAGGTAACTCAAGCCTCCAGTCCCCTAGAGCCCTGGGGGTTTTTCTTTTGATATATCTTCGGACTGGGTCTTGCTGGTCCAGTCACTCAACTGAGCTCCCTGAGAGTTCTTTCTTTTGATTTTGAATGACTAAAGTTAGCTCTTTCTTGATTCCATAGCTGACTTCTCTCCTTCTAGATGTCACTGAAGCAATTTCCTCCCTGTAATGCTACTGATGTTTGCAAGTGGGGGGAATTAGGGAAAACGGAGAAAAAAAAATTGCCTCCTGACCTGCTGCCCTCTGTAGAGGTGAAAGGGTCATGCTATACAAAGCCATTCCCTTCTTTGAATGCCTCAAACTTTTGAACTCTCAAATCCTCTCTAGGGCTTGTGAGGTCATTTACTTTTTAATGACATCCAAACATGTGGTCAGTTTCCACCAAGCCAAAGACCAGCCTCCCTTCCATTTAATCAGAGAACTACTTTTCACATTTATAAAGGAATAACAGAGCTTGGATATCATAGACGCCTTTATTAACATATTAATAGCTTATAAACTTCTAGGTTACATCAACTAGGGGAGAGGGAACCAAATTTTCCCTACTACATATATTACTGAATTGTAAGAGAGAAAACTCCACATGGAAAGAAGAGAAGTCTTAGCTCTTGTGGAAAGCGTGATCATGTTTACTCAGGGAAAATATAACAATAGATTACTTTAATGGGTCACCGATTAGTCTGGAAGATGATATTTGGTTTGTATGCTGTCCCAAGGGCCTTCCTCTCTAGCTTTCTGCTAAGAAGGAATAATGACTTCCATTTTAAAGGTTAAACTTACATTATCTGCTGCTTCTAGTGGTCCCATTTTCAGCTCACACCAATTCTTAGCCACTTTTCTACTTCCAAACACCATCATCCTCAGTAGAAACCCGAAAAATCTCTGTATGGAAAGCTTTAGGAAGAGTGAAGCATATACGAGTTCCTCTAATACTTTGACCCATTATTTTTCCCCAGACTTGACATTTTGGAAACTGATTTAGAAACATTTGGCAAGTCGGATAGTCTTTTGATCTTCCTTTGCTCCATGATGCCTCTAGTATAAACTAGAGATAATCTTCCCTGGAAGGGACAAAGATTAAAGAGGACTGGGAAGATCTTTGCAAAAGGTAGGACTTTGAGCTGAGACCTGAGGGAAGCTAGGGAATCCAGGAGGCAGAGGTGAGGAAGGGGAAAAGTTCTAGGAGTGGGAGTCAGCCAGTGACCGAATAGCAAGGAGGCCAGTGTCACTAGATCTCAAAATATAGGGGAGGGAGTAAGCATAAGATGTTGGATATAATAGAGATTTACTGGAGTTTATTGAAGGGAATTGGAGCATGTGACACGGTCAGTTATGCCCTTTAGAAAGATCAATTTGACAGCTGAGTGGAGAATGTGTTGGAATGGGGAGAGAATTGATGCAGGGAGACCAGCCAGCAGTCTATTGATAGGCCAGGTCATGACTGGTGTGAGGTGATGAGAGTCTTTTACAGTAGTAGTGTCAGAGGACAGAATAGGATATATGTAAGAGATGTTACAAAGGGAGAAGTGACAGAACATAGAAACTGATTAGAATGGGAGGTGAATATGAGTAAAAAGTTGAGGATGATTCCTACGTTATAAACCTGAGAGCTTGGAAGAATGGTAGAAGTTAAGAAGAGGAGAGTCTTTTTTTAAGGCTTTTTATTTTCAAAACACATGCATAGACCTTAACATCCACTTCTGCAAAACCCTGCAGTCCAAATTTTTTTCTTCCTCAGTTCCTCCCATCTCCTCCCCAAGATGGCAAGCAATCCAATATTTGTTAAACATGTGCAATTCTTCCACACATATTTCCACAGTCAACATGCTGCACAAAAAATTTAGATCAAAAATGAAAAAAATAAGAAAAAACAAAATGAAGCAAACAACAAAAAGTAAAAATACTATGTTGTGATCCACACTCAGTCCCTACAGTCCTCTCTCTACGTACAGATGGCTCTCTCTATCACAAGGCCATTGCAACTGACCTAAATCATTTAGCTATCAAAAAGATTCACGTCCATCAGAATTGATTATCATATAATCTTGTTGTGTACAATGTTCTCCTGGTTCTGCTCACTTCACTTAGCATCAGTTTATGTCAGTCTCTCCAGGCCTCTCTGAAATCATCCTGCTGATCGTTTCGTATAGAATAATATTCCATAGCATTCATATATCATAATGTATTCAGCCATTCTGCAACTGATGGATGTCCACTCAATTGAGGAGCAAGTCTTGAGAGAAAGACAATGAATTAAACTTTACCAATGTTGAGCTTAAGATGTCTATAAAATATACAACCTGAGATGTCCAGTAGGTAACTGGAAGTGTGAGACTAGAGTTCAGGACAGAAGTTAGTGATAAAGAATATATCTGAGATTTATCTGCCTAGAAATGATAATTGAAATTACAGGAGTGAATGAAATCATCAATTGAAATGATATGGAAGGAGAAGAGGGTCCTGGACAAAACCTTGGAGGAAACCCAGTGATAGCATGCATGACTTGAATGAAGAATCAACAAAGGAGATTGAGTCAGGAAGAATACTCAGGGACTGTAATTTGATCTTTCATTTAGAACTCTATGTCTGGGTAAAGAACAAAGCCCTCTGTTACTAATAACTATTTAAATTAAAATTAGATTACTTTACTTGACTTTTATGGGAATTTTTGCATAACTTCACTTGTAGTTTCTTAGTTGTGGGTAGGTATAAAGGAGAGAACCTAGAACTCAAAAATTTTAAAAACAAATGTTTTCAATGTAACTGGGGGGGGAAATATTAAATAAATAAAATAAATGAAAAGAACAAAAACAAAACAAATAATATTTTTAGTCATTACTAAGATCTTGTTTGTCTTAACAAGCAAATGAATTTGATCCAGAACACAAATTAAGCTAATGAGACAGGGCCATTGGTTACTGCTTATTCACTTAAATCTAGTTCATTGAACATGATGGTGTCATCTCCCTGATGTCATGCTCCTCTTCGAGAATGAAGGATAAAACAACAACTACCTAGCTGACATTTTTGTCATTAGACATATCTGATAACACAAAGCTTGATTGCTTTGGTGCTGTATTTAGGCCAAAAAAGAAAATTCTCCTAACACTTATAAAAACTGAGCCTTCATACTGAATTTCTAGATTTATTTATATTATTGGGCTTCATCTTTAGGGAAATTATCCTTATCAGTATTAATTTATGTTTGGATTTGCACTCATCAAGGGAGTCTCTTTTTCAAAATAACAAGATATGAATTTAGCCTCTGGCCTTGAAGAATCCAAGTAGGGAAATTGCAAGCAACTAGGGTCACCGTTTTCAATATAAAACACATTTCATACAAGCACATAAGAGTATAAATGGGACTCACCTCTTAGTCTGGCAACAAAGTTATAGGGTCATTCTGTTCCTATATTCCCAAGGTGTCATGGTTCTTATCTCCACATAAATAAGCTGAAAACACAAGCCAATATACAAAATCACAGTAGCATTAATACAAATAAAGAACCACAGTGAAGACTGCATCTATGTCCTACTTTTTGCATTGCTTCTTTTTTGATGTTAGAATTTTTTCTTGAAAAGTTCCCATTCTTCCTGGGCTGATTTTTTTGTAGAATGTTAGTCCTATTCTTTTTTTCTAAACTCTGTAAAATTTATTTTCCCCAAATCTAAGATACATTTTAGACTAGGCTCAGCTTTCCCTTCCTTTATTACAAATTCTAAGACAGTAATCATTCCCCACCCCTCTACAGTTCCCATTATCACAGAAACCAGTGAAAATAGGATCCAGAATAGAATTCCCCTTGTTGATTCCTTCATATTTTGAGGGATATTAATTGCATTAATTAGTATTAAGTCAAGAAATTATTAGTCATTTATTTTGACACAAAACTGAACAAAACTGCAGGTGTATTGATAATTGAAGTTATAGATCACAACTATACTATATCTCTGTACTAGGCATATAATCTATTTCTTAAACTTCTAATCTTTTTCTTCCTAATGTCAAAGTAGTCTTTAGCATATTCCAGTGATAATTTTTCTTCTGTTTATTTCTCCTTTAATCTTCATTCATCCAAATATTTTCTCTCCATTATGCTTCCCCACTCTGAATCCTAAATTTTCTCATTTGAACATATATGCCTAATACACAATGCTATTCTTGTTCTTTTAACTATAGTTTATTTTCAATAAGGCAAATGTTTTCAGAATTATATTCTAATCAAATATTTCACTGATGACAACCATCAGACTACAATAATATATTTACCTAAGGGAACTAGCCAAGGACCTTTTGAGTGTTTTCAGACTCAGCTGCACAATGCATGTCTGAAACCTCTTAGCAAGATCTGCCTTTTTCCTCTGAGTGCATATCTAGTTTGGAAGCTTCTTCTTCTGACATGGAGAGATGAGGTGACAAGATAACAGAGCAAATTACTGGCAGAACTTGAACTGGCATTCAGATATCTGGGTTTCTAGTATAGAAATCCTCTATTAGATCACACTATTTTAAAAAATTTACAATGACTTTGTTCCCTTCCTTAGTCTATATTATACCAAAAACAACTGATGTATTCAGTATGTTTAAGGGGTAATACAGGGGAATCATTCAAATCAATTACTTGATTTAACTTATTAAACAATTCAATCAAAATAATTGATCCAAGAGCCATATAGAGACACAGCCTCAGTCTTTCCTAGTCTTTTAATGGGAGCAAAAAAGCAGGAGAAATGGAGATCTGCAAAACTATTTCTTAAAGAATGGAATGGAAAATATTTAGTGATCCACAGCTCAGAGAAGATACAAATTGTTTGCTTTTCCAGAGTGAAATATATTTGAATGATTCTCTTATGTACAATGTATTTAAGGACAAGGTTTGCCTAGTTTATGTTATTCTGTACCATTTTGCCTCTGTGATAACTTTTATTTGCTCTTGTATTCTCATCTGTATTACACAACTGTGGGAGTTGATCTAAGCAGCTTAATCATTCTCTAGTAGTCTGCCAGACACTCAGCTTCTGTGACAATCACTGAAGACCTTTCAAGAACTGAGCTAAGCTTCTTGAAGCCACAAGTAAGAATAGGTTGAAAGATGGATACCTAAGATAGATGAGAAACCCTGAAAAAGGCTCAGCAAGCTTTTATGCCATTGGTGCTAGTCCTATGTAAACACTCCATATATCCCTTGAACAACAAACAACCAATGTCTATCTCTGGGTCTGTGTTCAAGGTCTCCCCAATCTGATAAATCCTGATAGAACTTGGGTTCTAATAGAAAAACCTTGAAAGTCAGAGTCATTTCCAGACCATGATAAGGCTTTGGAATAGGACTATATTTGCTTATCTGAAAGGATGAAATGAAATGACAGTTTAACCTTGTAAAATTTTAAAAAGCCTTATGAATTATTTGCTTTGACCATAGAACCATAGAATAATAGAACTGGAATGATCTTCAAAGATCTAATCTAGGTCACTCCTTTTATAGAAGAAGAAACTTGGCAGAAGATGGTGCAGTCACTTGCTTAAAGTCACTCACTTGCTTAAAGTCACTCACAAGATGAATTGATGGTAGAACAAAGAACAAAACCCAAATCTTCTGATTCCTGGCCCAAATGCAAGACCCTAGATGATAAATTTGTTCATCTTCACTTGGGACATTTTTATTGGCTATAATACACAAAAAATTTACTGATGTAAAAATGAACTCTATCTTCCAAACTTTCAAGAGGCCTCAATTGATGTAATACTTTATCTACATGATAAGCCAATAGTATTTTTAAGTGAAAAAAAATTTTGGTCATTAATATTTGGTGGTCATTAAAATGTTTAGATGTTAATATTTCCAAATGCATTTCCTTGGAAATATAAGATTTAATAGTGTTAAAAAGTCAAAGTGAACTTACCAGTTTTTTTTTTTTGTTTGTTTGTTAATTTTCCTTTTCTCTAAATTTTAGTGTTACAAACTAAATGGCTACTAGCTAGGACTCTCCCTTTTCTCCTTCTCCCCTGAGGAAAAAAACTCTTTTTTCTGGCCAAAACTAATCCTTACACTTGTGCCTTTGATCATTTTCCTTCTCTTGTACCTTACTGGATCCATCAATCATCCATGCTCTCTTTCAGCCTTAATCACTTCTTTTATCTTCCCTTCTTCACTTCTGCCTAGAAACATACTTGTGTCTCCACAATCCTAAAAATCCTTTCACTGACTTTACCACTCCCATTTTTTTTTCTATCCCCTGTTGCCAAACAATTTGGTAGAGCCATCTCTATTTGCTGTCTCCACAACCAACTTCTTAATTGCCCTAACAGAAGAGCCCTTTCTAGGTCTTCATCTACCTTGACTCTTCTGCAATGTTTTTCGCTATTGACTACTCTATCTTCTGTGAAACACTCTGCTCCTTTGGTTTCTAAGACAACACACTCTTCTATTTGTACTGCTTATTCTCAAACCACTCCTAATCATTGTCAAGTTGTATCAATGCTATTTCCAGTGTGCACTTGCAAATATTTCTTCATTAGTTTATCCTCCTCCAGTTTATCTCTTTTATATAAAATACCTTATATTAATTTTCCTAATGTACTATGTAGGTCTGATCAGATTACTATGTTACTATAAAACTCTAAATAGCTCCCCATTGCTTATCAAAATACAAATTATTTGGTATAGCATTGAAGGATATTATTACAAATTAGTTTCTGCCTACTTTGTCCGCATTTTTTTTCTATTACTTTTCATCACATATTTTACCCTCTAGGTAAATGAATTTTTCAGTGTTTCTTGAATATGTCTTCTGCTCTTTTTTTTCCTCCTTTACTTGCTTTGGCTCATATTTATTCACAGTATTTCCTATGAGCACTCAATTTATCTTGTCTTTTGAAATCCTACCTATACTTCAAGGTCTATGAAAACCATTAAGAGCTTTTGCCATTTCAAGGCCAACAGAGATAAAATAGCAGACAGAGAGTTACATCTATAGTGGATTAGTAAATCTTTCCACATTTCCCCATTCCTAAATGCTGACACAACAGATACAAGGAAAGATAATAGTATAAAGTAAGAAGCAAGAAGTTTTACTACTTTTCAGGATGATCCTCCTTCAAGGATTGCTGAAAAGTTTTATGGGAGATTATAGATGCATATCAATTACATCATCATAGAGTGTGTGAGTAAAAGGACTTTAGAGAATATCTAATCCAATCTATACCTGAATCTCCCACAAAATTCCCAAAAATTAAATTCCCAGTCTCTTTGGACCTAAAAAGAAAGGAAATCTACTATCTCCCATGGCAGTTCATCCATTTTTTGGAATAATTCATTCCCTACTTCTTTTTACCAAAACTCATATGTTGGAGGCTTTAGCTCATTCATCTTCAAAACTTTTGCCCTGGGGTCCCTTTGCCCTGATAGTTGACTGCCTCATCTGATCCACCATTTCAAGCAGGCCCTAGGCATGCATCACTGCACTCCCTCCTCCCTCTCAATCTTCTTGACAACCTACATTCCTCCTCTTCTTCTCTAGGTTTGGAATCATAATCAAATCCTTTCTCTGTTCATAACCTCTTATCATTTCATTTATCTGAGTGCCTTATCCAACCTAAACCTATTCTTCAATCTAATCACATTTACTCTTGTGTTTCAGCTCTAACTTTCCTATTTCCCATCCCTAATGCCACAGGTAGCCAGTTCAATGCTATCATATAATCACTCATCCTTTTGTCTCATCCCTTGATGAACCCTACCCCTGGATGACTCCCACTATCCACCTCCACTCCTACTGATTTGCTGCTGAATGAAACTGAAGGAAGTCACAGTACTGTTCTGATTGGCCACAAAATAAATTCATATTATCCAACCTCAACTGGGCTTTCATTGCAGAAAGAAAATTCTTTTATTCCTCCTTAATTGTTCTCCCAAGTCACTCATCACTGAAGCTATTCTAAACTTTTCTTCTCAAGAGTTCTCACTATACTCCTCTCTAAACTGAGGGTCTTACTTTATTGAGAAAATTGAGGGTATTTATCATGAGTACTCTTTTCTCCCTTTTTCTTCTCCAACCCCCTTGATACCATTCCCCTTAACCCTTCTTCCTTTTCCTAATCTCTGACAATAAAATGGTCTTTACATTTGCCAATACCAAACCCTTTACATATGCCTTTGATCTAATCTCTATCCCTTTACCCTTCATTCTCTCCATCTGTCTGTGAATATTAAAAACTATTTTTGCATGTATTTGGAAAAATAGTTAAAAAAAGAAATATATACATATAAATGCAGATCAATTAATATCTTCTACATAAATATTGTTCTGATCTTCCCAACTGGTAGTACCTTCCTCTCTAAACTACCTTGTATTATATCCATTTGAATTTATTCTCTTTATATTTATTTTATATAGTTATATATGTATGTACATATAAATGTATGTGTATATGTATTAACATATATATTCATATATGTGTGTATAGATATACACATCTCTCCAAATACATATATACATGCATATATACATGCACTTGTTGCTTCTCTCCCTTGAGAAGAAGAGTTGTGTTAGTCTAGGGTTTTAAATCCCCAGTGCTTAGCACATAAGTAGGTTTTCAGTGAATCCTTATTGATTGATGGATTGATTAAAATTAATTCTTCCTCTGCTCCTGGCAGATGAGTCTATTTCATCAAGGTCTCACACACCATCCTCATACCTTTATAGTACAAAATGATTCTCTATAGTCCCCACACCTTTATGTCTCTTGTTCCTTCCTATTAGAATATAAGAATCTCGAGAGCACGAATTGTCTTTACTTTGATGTTTGTATCTCCAGGGATCATCATTATTCTTGATATGTGGTAAACACATAGTGCTTGGTTTTTAAAAAAATGATTTTCATTCATTTGAACTTAGATTTACCTCTTTGCAGTTTCTTCCTATTTTTCCTAGATCTGCTCACCAAAAAAGGACATCTCTTCCTTACAACAACCTTTAAAATACTTAAAGATAGCTATCATGAACCTTCTAAATCTTTTTTGCACCATGAAACACACCTTCTTAGGAGACTAAATTTAAAAAGGTTAAGTTCAAAATTCAGAATCACATACTACGTGGGTAGAGGTTAGCTAGACAATTATCCCACCCTATTTACAGCAAAGAATATCATATATCCTGAAACCTTAGGAACATCTCTGAATAAATCAATTAAAAATTATAGAACTAAGTACAAAAAGTCCTTGAAAAACAGTGAACTAGATTGGCATTAGACAGGAAGTATGTTTAAATTGGCTAAGGAAACTTGGTCATGCCCTGTGAGTAGTTTATTACATAGCAAGTCATTTTGGGACTTGGAGATTCATGTGCCTGGTGAGTAAGGAGAGAGTACTCCAGCCAAAGCCCTGTGAAAGAATCATTTGAGTGGAGAGAAGAGATCTTACCTCTTATTGGGTCTTACTCTCCTCCCCATCTACTGGGGGAAGAACTTGAAATCATCAGAAGACTAGAGGATTTGGATTTTTTAAAATGTCATTCTAATAGCAACAATTTGAAGTAGTGTCTGCATCAAAAACAGAATAGACTGGCTGTAGTGAATAAAGATTCAAGGCTCTAGAAAGAATCTGGGAGAAAAACTATAGTATACATAAAGTCTTGAGAACTTCAGCAAAAGAACTTCAAAGTATACCTTTGTCTTATATGTTCTTTAAGTTTGAGCCTATTGACCCCTAGAGTCTGTATGTGTTAATGAAAACATGTGTCACAGACTTTTTGAAAGGGTATTTTTTTATCAGTTATGTAACTGTAGTAACTACCCTTTCCTAAAAATGGGTTGTCTACCTTACTAATTTATATTAATTGATACCCACAGAGAGAAATACACCAGTGGGAGCTTGTGAGTGGTAGTAATAAGACACTAAAACAAATTTGAGATGCTATCTCACACCTATCAGATTGGCTAAAATGATGGAAGAGGAAAATAACAATTGTTAGAGGGGGATATGGAAAAATTGGAAACTAATACACTGGTTGATGGAACTCTGAACTGATCTAATCATTTTGTAAAGCTATCTGTAATTATGCCCAAAGATTGTAAACCTATGTATGCCCTCTAATTATGCAATATCATTATTAGATCTGTTTCCCAAGGTATTCAAAAAAAGAAGAAAAAAACATGTTTTCTCAAATATTTATAGCAGAGAATGCCCATCATTTGGAGAATGGCTGAATAAGTTGTGATATATAGTTATAATGGAATATTACTATAGTGAGAAATAAGCAGACTTATTTTAGGAAAACAGAAAAAGACCTGCATGAAATAATGAAAAATGAAACCAGGAGAACTAAGTAATAGCAATATTGTTTGAAGAGTAAATGTGAACGACTAAACTATTCTGAATTATATGAATATTTAAATAAATTACAAAAGATCTCTAAAGGAAGATGCTATCTATACCTAGAAAAAGAACTTATATGTTATATAGTTTTATATATTATTTTTGTGTCATATATTATGTAATTTCATTCATATCTATCTATGTCAAATGTTGGCTTTCTTTAATGTGGGATTGGGAGGGAAAAATAGAAACAGCTTGAAATTCAAATGTAATAAAAAAATTAATTTAATTTTAAAAAGAGAAGACACCCCAAACTTCTCACGGGACATGTAACCATGAGAGGTTGGAGGTATCTTTTCTGTCTTTTTTAAAATTAGAGAATCCCAATGTGAAATGTACCAGTCTTGTTTTGGGAAAGCAGACTGCCAGTGGAATGAGAATTGATAGAATAGTTCTAGCATCTTTATGTGATACAATAGTAAGACTTAGCAAGTATTAATACCAGAATATAAACCCAGATATCTTGACCCTACATCTTTGCAATGCATCCCACTGCCTTTCTTAGAATAATTTAATGATTCGACTTTATAACATTTACTCAGGGATGTGCTGGAGCCAGCTTGTAGGAGAGCGAGAGTCAACTGTTAAATTTTTTTGTGTGAGCTCACACTCCACTATGAGCAGTGTGAGTGATGTCTTAGAAGTCAGGGCTTGATTTATTGCCTTGATGATTATCTGGACTTAAGAAGTAATGAAAAATTTGTTAATGATAGAAATTAAAAGTGTTTCATGTATTTGGGATAACTTACAGTGATGCAAGAAATGGAAAATATAAATAAAAAATTTAAAAAATAAAACTATATCATAGCTAAATTTTGGACAGCTAATTGTTACACATTTACCAGCACGTTCCTGCATGTATCCCTGAGAAACCCATTATTATCACTAATCTCTTAGAGCCTGAAAAAAAAAAACAAGCTCTCAGAGTTACTATATATTGAGTGTTCTATTGTGTCTTATTAAGAATTACAGTTTTTAAAGATGAGCAAGCAATAGTCTGCTTATATATGAGAAATGAACATCTTTTTAATTTATAATATAATTTGTATGCAACAAATATGATCTTTATAATTCCTGCTTCTATATTGCAAGCTCCTTGAGGCTAAGAATATGTCTTATTTAACTTTGTATTTCTTCTATGTGCACAGGGCAGGCACCTAGGAAATGTTTGTTGAAGATAAAATTTAAAGAGAATTATTATTAGGTATACACAAATCTTGAGCAGAGGGTTAGCTGAGCTTAGAATTAGGAAAATGGGTTAAAATATTGCCTCTGATATTTACTAGTTACATATCCATGGGTGGCATGGGGAAGAAAGGAAATAAATGTTTATAAAGTACCTATTAAAGGTCAAGCACTGTGTTAAAATCCGTGTTTTAAGGTTAAGGAAACTGAGGCAGACAAAGGATAAGTATCTTGCCCCAAATCACACACTAGTAAGTGACTAGAGAAGCACTTGAATTCAGGCCTTCCTGTCGCCAGCACCAACCCTTTATCCTTTGCACCAGTTGGACAATTCACATGACTTCTCGAAGTCTCAGATAACTAAAACTTAACTATTAAGTGATGGATGTATTATAATATATAGGGTATACCAAAAGTCTTAGTGCAGTTTTTATGTTTCAAAAACTTAAAATTTCACTTAAGGCTTTTGGGAGATCTTGGATGCTGTTCAAAGGAGGTCTTATATCATGAAATCACAGATCTCAGGTTGTAAATATTTGATCTCCATTTGGTTTGGGCAGGCCTCTTCTGACCTTGATACTGCCTAGCATCTCTTCTACTTGGAACATCAGCAATGAAGACCCTGTCCTATATTTAGACAGGGGATTTTTTGCTGCTTCAGTAAGCTGGCATGTTCTTAAAATGATTGTTCCCTGGGCCTCTTGCATGGTCATTGGAAAGAGGGATAAGGACCTCATTGAAGCTGAGTCCTTGAACAACCATATCTGGAAGACTAACTTATTTTGTTATAGAGTTTGAGCCTCTCCTAATATGTTATAATTTACTACAATCCTAGGATCATATATTTAGAGCTGGAAGGAACCTCAGAGTTCATCTAGTCTACATCTTCTGCCCATTTTATAGATGAGGTTCAATGAGGGTTCTTTGCTGAAGGTCACATGGGAAAGGGACAGTCACTATTCTGAATTCAGATCTCCTGTCTCAAAATTTTGTTCTTTTTTCCTTTCTTCTATTCTGACTTATAATAAAGATTTTAATTTATTACTAATCTGAGTCTTTTGTGAAACCCTTTTTTCAGTAACATAACTCTTGTTAAGAACAAGGAAATATTGATTTTCATTTCTGTGCAATGAAAATGCATGTCACCAAATTGGAACCAGACATGATCATCAGACTAGTGATAATTAAACAACTTAGTAGAACCCTTTTCCACTAGTCTTCAAAAGGCAATGTTTCCCCATTATTTTTTCTTTTATTTTGTATTATAAGTAGATATTTGGTAACCCCTGATCTTCTGCTAATGGTTTTGTAGAACACATTATCTCATTTCAATGAGAAAGCTTTTGATTCAAAGCCAAATTGCTGTAGGCAAGGCACATTTTGTTTTCCTACATTTTCATTAGCAAGAAATGCAGATATCTTTTTCAGTGGGCCTGGAAAGGGACAGAAGGAACTGAAAACAACAATAAAAAAGAATATTAATAAGTAAAAAATAAGTTTTTAAAAAAAGAAAGAAAAAAGGGAAATACAAACACCAATGGAAAAGACATGCAATTTTACTTCAAGTGCTTTCATTTATTTAAAGGAAAATAACTTTTTTGTTTTGTTTTCTTTTTTGCAGGTTAATAGTTTCCATGAGAGATCAGATAAATTGCAGAGAAATTTTCAGTGAAGGAAAGAACATACCGGCAGTACTTACAGTCTGGGTGTGCTGTGATGTTTGAGTTTTGTAACAAGAATCTCTGAAAAACCTGTGACCATCATCACTAATATTTGCAGATTTCTAGTACATACTTACTCCTAACAAAGAACAGGTTTGCAAGGCCCCTCAATCCTTCTTTGCTATGCATTTGAAAATTTTCCCTATTTAAAATTGGATACATTAATAAATTCTGTTTTTACTGTGGGAAAAGGAACAGACTTCAGATGCTGTTACCCTTGCCATTGTATGAGAAAGGAAACTGCACTGAATCCATGACCCTTGCATGACAAAATAGAAACAATACTATGACTGCTCAAGGGGTACAGTATTACCAAAGGTCAAGGTTAATGGCCATGGAAGACAATGCCACTTTTGCTTAAATAGAGATTATGGCTCAAAGCTTGGCCCCCTACCTTAAGTTTTCATTTCAACAGGTTCACAACAATGATTTATCTAATTCTTTTGGGATCAAAAGAAGATACACAGCAATCAATCGGTTTTTTCCCATGACTTTTGAGAGTTAGGGAGAAGAATAGAATATGAAAGTTCATTTATTCCTCTGGGCATTCAGTGTTTGGTTGCAAGCCACAATCAGGACTCTTAGGATCAATAAGCATTGCCTATGGGGACTGAAGACCTAATGAATAAAAAGGCAAAAAAATGGACAGTTTTCCCTTTCTTAATCTAAGAGTTACAGAGGATGAGATATGCAATCTCTTCCTCTCCCCATCTTGTATATCTCCTTTTGTTGTTCAGTCACATTATAACCCCTTAGACACTGGGGTTTTCTTGGCAAAGGAACTGGAATGGTTTGCCATTTCTTTCTTCAGTGGATTAAGGCAACTAGAGGTTAAGTGATTTGCTAGGGTCACACAGCTAATAAGTGGCTGAGACCAGATTTAAACCCAGAACTTCCTGGCTCCAGTTCCAATGCTTTCTCTAGCTGTATCTAGCCAGTGAGCTGACTCTTGGATTTCTGTACTTTTGCCTTAGAAGCTCCCGTGCAAGTGACAGCTTACATATTTAATTAGACAAAAGTGATACTATTTATTTGGTTCCTGGGAGTACCATAGGAGTGGATGTGCAGAGTAAAAAATAACAGAATTTTTGTTAGTTTTTTGAGTGATTTGAAAGAAAGCTTGATGGGGGAAAAAACAAAAAACAAAACAAAAACAAAAACCTAGCATTTCCGGCCACATTGTGGGAGGTGGTAATTTTCAGTATTTTGTGTAGTTGTAATCATCCATATATCACTGCAACTTTTCATGACTGCTCATCTGCTTTCCTTGTTTGGCCCAATCCTTCAGAACTGACACAAGGAAGTTTATGGAGGGGACTTATTAGTCAATTTAAGCAATAATCATTGAAAGATTACCAAACACATTTGCCTATCTTTGGTTAAACTGTATTAAAGGCATCTCATAGCACTTTTCTCCGGTTTAAATCTGGAATAAAGTCAGAAGCCTCCCTTAATACTTTGATTTCTTACCATTTTGTTGCCAGAAATTCTTCAGCAGAAACAAATGAAGTGTGGTTCTGAATTTCAGTAAAATAGAGTTTATTTGATTTTAGAAACAATTTAGCATTTGGATTGTTGACTAAGAAGAAGAATTTGACTGAGGAATAAATGTAACTATATTTAAACCATGCAGGTAATATGATAATGCTTATATATTATATATATGACATAAGGTTTATATATGAAATATATAAATATATATGAAAAATATGTATATTTTTAAACACATGTATGCTTATGACAGCATTGTGTAATGGATAGAAACTTGATCTCAGAATCAGGAAAATTTAGGTTAGACTCCCTCTTCTGAAATAAAACAATGACAATGAGTAGTTGTAGTAGTTGCAGCTATCATTTAAGTCACACTCTGAGGTAAATCACTTAACTTCTCTGTACCCTAGGCAACTGTTCAGGCTCTAAAGTTTCAGAGAAGGCATTGACCTGCCTCAGCAGTAAGAATTTCCTCATCTTGGAGTTTCTAATACCAATGGAATCACATGTCCGGTTCCTATAGAAACATATCTTTTTGTTCTTACTTGACCTCTGATTTCACTAGTATAGGAAATGCCCAATGAGGAAACTCCTTTTCATCCATGTGGATCAACACCTGTCCTGCCTCATACTGAATTATCTGAGGCACTGAGAAATGACTTGCTCAGTAAGTGTCATAGGTTATATTCTTCTCTTTTCCTCCCTCCCTCCCTGTCTGCCTCTTCGTTTTTCCCTCCCCTACCTTTCTTCTCTCTCTGTTTCTGGCCCATTTTCCACTGGTCACCAGAGTGTGGCCAAATCTTTGTGCAACTCCCTTCCCTTGCCTTTTGCCAGAGAGGCAGAGAAGATTGCTGTATGTATGTGGGAGGCAAAGGAAGCTTTTTTTTTTTTTTTTGCCAAGACTGAGTCTCAGCCTTCTTTTCAGTGAAATAGCTGGGAAAGTTTTTCCCCCTTGATGAAAATGGAAGTTTTAATGGGAGTCTCTGAAAAGCTACCTAATTCCTAGGTGGGAGAAACAAGCCTGGACAGCAGCATGGAGATGACCACAACCAGTAACTATGAGTACTGTAGGAAGCAAGGCAAGTGGGGAGCTGCAAAGGAGATGAGGAGTAAGCCAGGCAAGTAATCTATGCCCCAGCCAACAGCTCTTGGCAAGAGCATTTTCCAAGCACTGATGCCAGGGTTTCCCTCACTGAAGCTTCTCAGCCCTTAACCCATTCCAGAGAGACCTTGCTCTATCCGAGCTGTGAACCTCACAAATGAGTCCACTTTCTGAGGAAAGTGGAAGGATGCTATACATATTTGGTAGCATGTGCTGAAACGGTTTTTATTGCCTTACTATATTTATTTCTGCCCTGACAAAATTTAATGTTTCAATGATCTTGCTTGCTTGGGCTTGTTAGTTTGGGAGCAGCTGAATACTAGGCTTGAAATAACTTCAGAACTTTCCAGTTTTTGTACTAGATCAGGTAAGTAAGCTAAAACAAGCAAATCACTTTAAACTCTAAAATTTGAATCTAAGTCCATGAGGATCCGGAGGTGATGAACCAAAAGCTAATTCTATTATATTAGGCAAGTAATTTTCATTATCAAATAAAGCAGGTAGTTTAATGAACTTATCACAGAACTTTAGTATTTCAAAAGTAAAGGGTTCTTAGAAAGCATTAAGGCCCAATATCTATGGTCTGTTATATTTGTTGAAAAATTAATCTCCTTACTTTAAAATTACACCACATGTTGGGGCAGGGTGGTGGCATGGAGACAGGTTTGTGCAGCTTTATTTATAAAGTTAATATGTAACATCAAGGGTATTTTAAACATAGGCCATTATTAATAGCAAAAGAATAAAACCACTGCTTTCTGTTTGCTTATAAATTTTAGCGATTACAATGGAACAAACTCTTAATCCTTTGCCAAGTCAAGGCATAATTGAATAGCAATGCTGGCTCCTGTGCAACTCTGCTAACTTCTAGGTTTTTCAGAATGAGAACTGTCTTGCCCCAAATAGATTTAGAGTGAAAATTTATTTTAACATTTCAAAACCTCATCTCTGTAAGTGAACATGTTCATTCCTGTATCATGAATCTATAAAGTCAGAAAAGCGTTGAACTAAAAATGAGGAGATTTGGGTTCTAGTCTCAGACCTGCTACTAGCTAGCTGAATGACCTTGGTCTAATCACTTCACTTTATAAAAGGATATGATTTGACTAGATGATATCTAAGATTTCTTTCTGCTTTAAAATTTATCTTTTTGTGAAATGGTATATTTTATCTTAACTGGTAGGAAAGAAGCCTGAGTTTTAAAAGATTAAATTAGCTTTAGATGATAACAGCTGTTCTTCAATACAAATCAAGTCTGGTTCTTGCAGCAATTGTGCCCACGCCTTCTCCTAACTTCAAATTAAGCTTTGCTGAATAGATTTTATGGGGGGGGGAAGTCATAGGTTCTATGAATTAGTAGGATCTCACAGATCAGCTGGTGAAACTGGCACCTAGTCTACTGGACACAGCTTTTGCTTGAAGACTTTCTATGATGGGGGAAACTACTCTTTCCTGAGGCTGCCTGTTTCTGTTCAATAGTTTTGATTGGTAGGAAGTTTTTCCTGATAGGAAGCTAAAATCTAATTCTACAAATTTAGCCTCTATGTTCTTGTTTTGATTTCTGAGGTCAAGCAGACCTAGTAATAAATGCCAACTAGCATGTATATAATGTTTTAAGGTTTTCAGAGTGCCTTGCAAATTTTATCTCATTTGACTCACAAAAATCCTGTGAAGTGGGTGCTATTATTTTCCTCAATTTTAAAAGGAAAGAATTGAGCAGACAGAGATTAGATGTTTTGACTAAGTTCCCACTAGGCCAGATTACCTTAAGACTAAACATTTTCATTTCCTTTAAATGTTTAGCATATGGAATGACTTCTACCATTCTTACCATCTTGATCATCTTCCTTTGGACGTGCTTTAATGCTTTTTCTAAACTGTGGCACTCAGTATTCCCAATATGGTTTGATCAAAGTAGACTACAGCCTACCATTTACCTCTTTATAGTTGACCTTAGCATAACCTATGATAACTTTACTCTTTTTGGTTGTCATGCCCTTCTGGTGATTCATGCTGAGTTCAATGAAATTGAGAAGAGTCCAGAGCATGAAATGTTATCTGGAAAGTGTTGCCTTGTACAGGGACCTTAAAGTGGAATGTTCTTGGTAGTTAAAGGGCCAGAGAAAGTAATGAGAAGTTAAAAGGAAATCACCTCCTTAATTTTTTTCTAGAGTAAGTTTTGGTACCATGACAACAAGGTGGGAAGAGGAACAGAAAAGAAGATTTATTTAGACTCCTTTTTACTTACATTGTAGGATCAAAATATTCTCGTTAAGTCAAGAATATCAAAGAGAGAGCATGGACATTGAAGAAAGAATTTGCAATCAAACCATGTAATTCTGTGTGTACTTCATAGGCCTGTGTATGTATCAGAAACACAGTAGCAAATCCTATTTTGCTCCATAAAATGCATATTTTGTAGGTTGACCACAGATTCCTTCTTCAATGCCAACGTTCCTTCTTTTTCCTTCTTCAATATTCTTGACTGAAATAGAATATTTTGCATTTAAAAGGTATATGAAAAGTTATATAAGTAAATTCTTCCTGTTGTTCATATTTTCAGCCAGTTTCAAGTTCACAAGATATTATTGAAGTATGTTAATAACCATTATGCTAAAACTTAGATGAATCTGGTGAAAAGTTTTATTAAAAAGAACACATATCAAGTTGAATTGAATTGTGGGTAGTCAATTACCTGAAAGCAGATCTTAAAGGAAATATATTTCTTTAAAGTCAGTTCTTTTTTATATAGTCTACATACACATTCTGAAGAACATGCCAGTTTCATCTTTTTAAGGAAAAGCATGCATTTAATATAAATATCTTGGTGAAATAGTTGCCAGTAAGAAATGTACTGAATATTTACCAATTCTTATCAGTTAGTCACAAAGTATTACTGCTCTTATGTACCAGGTTCTGTGTTAATTTCTAATCTACAGATTTACAATACCCAGTGGAAACATGATGTGATTTTTTTTTTTTTTAGGATACCAAGGAGACCATTTTAACACTTCTTCAGTGGCAGGCTGACACCTTAAATTGTTGATTTAACCTTTGCAACATCTCTTAAATGTGCCTTTCTCTCCCCTGCTACTGCCATCACTCCGGTTGGAAACCTTTATCACCTTATACTAGGAGTATTACAATTCATTCCTTCAACTTAATTTTTGCTGTTATTCTACAGGAAGTTGAGTCAACACCTGGGAAACACATCGAATGTATGATTAGACACAAATTCAAGCAGGGAAAGTGCCATCCCTTCCCTCAGAACCTTAGGCCATAAATTGATGGGAAAACATTGGTGAATGGCTTCAACCAATTCTAGCATATGACTGTTATGTGCTAACTCCCCAAACCCATTAAGACAATCCCCAGAGGTATCTTCATCATCTCCAAGTATCACTGAGATATCAAATGGTGTATATTGTGGCTGGCCAAGGATTTAGAGGGTTTAGGTCAGGGTCTAACTATTTATATTTATATCTAAGCATCTCTTCTGCTCCTTGTGACCAATCTCTTTGAAATGGCCATCACTTTATTTCCTCTTACTCTTTTTTTTTTTT
>JAJPUD010020337.1:11270-24900 GCA_023553655.1 Myrmecobius fasciatus | reverse complement strand
TATTGAAAAAATAGGGAAAGAAGGTGTGCTACCAAATTCCTTCTATGATATAAATATGGTGCTGATATTTAAATAACCCATCAACTGGAGAATGGCTGAACAAATTATGGTATATTAATGTTATGGAATATTATTGTTCTATAAGAAATGACCAACAGGATGATTTCAGAGAGGCCTGTATATCATTATACACGGCAACAACAATACTATATGATGATCAGTTCTGATATTTGCTTGCATTATGTTTTCCTTCTCAGATTTTTTTTCTTATAAATCCAATTTTTCTTATACATCAAGATAACTATAAATATGTATACACATAAAAAATTCTTTTCAGCATTGGTACATAATGATCTTTACTTCAGATTTTCAATTTTTTAATCACTTGAAAAAGAGCTCTCAGAATCCAGATTATCTGTTTAAATCATGTAGATGACTGATCCAAATGGGATAGAATATTAGACATCTTTGTTATCATACTCACAAATATTCTCAGGAAGAGAGACTATCCCTCTGGTACAGCTTTTTAATTTTATAAAGCCAATACAATCTCCCTCCTATACTCCATAAAACAAATATGAAATAAACTCTTCAATATTTGTGGTCAAAAATTTCCGGCTCTAATTAAAGATTAAACTCTCTAGCCAGGAACTGCCATGTTGGAAAAGGATACTTCTAGGCTCAATTTTATAAGATGACAAAAAAAAGTTTTGTCTCTTCATATATTTTTGGAGTTCAACCACCAGAATTTTTTCTTTTTCACTAACCATTTTACTCTATGGCTTCTTCCTTTAAAAATATTCATAAAAAGGGAAAGGCATTAAATCAAGAAATAAATGTTAATGGATTTCAAAAATATACACTGTATATAAGTTGTTGTGGAAAATATACATATAGCAAATTTTCTCTATCCTCAAAAAGCTTATCAAGGAAGAGAAAACAGTAAATTTTCTGCTACTTACTGGTTAAATAATCTTGGGAAAATCATTTCACTTCTCTGGACCTCAGATTCAGAGTTATAATTAAAACAGGGTCACTGGAACTTTGCCTCAGGACAGTGAAATTGACATCTCCTAAAGACATGTTATACCTTTATTAGATAGAAAAGCCCAAGTTAAATACCTACTTAATAAGAATCACTGTTAAGACAGTGAGTTAATATGTGGCATACTTCCTATCCTACCTTGGCATCAATTTATCTTGAGTAAATTACTCTCTTCTCTAATCACTCTTCTGATAATGGTCTTTAGAGTGGTAAATTTATGATGTGACAAAGGGTTACTTGCTTTCATTTTGAAATTCAAAGTCTCTTCCAAAAATCTCTCATCTACATAATTCGTCTTAAAATATTTATCTGAGAATATTTTATGTTGTTTTTCTTTGGGCACCTTTTGTGTGTTTATACCATGTACTACTATTGCTAGTTATATCTTGGTTCCATATCCTCACCTATTAAATGAGAGAGTTGGACTAGGTGGTACTTAAGGCACCTCGAGCTCTAGCATTTTAAAATTTTACATGAAAATCAGAGCAATAATACAAAGAATGACTAGTAAACTAATACAACAATTGTTCACAGAATAGAGTATGGTGTTAACTGAATGCTAAATGTATACAGTAAGCACTTTAGGAGTTAAAAGAAGGGAACAATCCCTGAAGACTGAAATAGAAAGTGATGACTTACTGGCAGAAAAAGGATTTTTGGTCATTGTTATTAAAGGGTGTGTCAGATTTGAATAAGAAGAGTGATGGGGGATATCAGGAAATGTGAACAGAATTTAGGAAGTGAAAGTATAAGAGTGATTTGACAAGTGTGGAAAACTTTATCATTAATAGAAAATTTAGTTTGGTCAGTCATAGGAGATAAAGCCAGGAAAGCTGTGGGGCTAGCTGTTAGATCTTGACTGCCAAATCAAGGTATTTAGATTTCATTTTGTAGGCAATGTAGGAATAGCCATAGGATTATAGGTTTAGAATAGGAAGGAATCATAGCATCATTTTTCAAATATTCCATTTTTCCCAGTTACATGTAAAATATTATTACCTTTTTTATAAGCTTTGAGTTCCAGATAATCTGCCTTCCTCCCTCCCTACCCCTACTCCCATTGAGAAGGCATATATGAAATTATACAAAACATTTCTATATAACTTAGGTTGTAAAAAAATATAGATCTCTCCCTCCAACAGAAAAACTTCAAGAAAATAAACTTTTAATAGTATGCTGTATTCAGCATACTGTATTCAGACAATATGAATTCTTTATCTGGTTATGGATAGGATTTTTCAGTGCCTTCAGAGGTGTTTTAGACTATTGTATTGCTGAGAATAGCAGTTATTCAAAGTTGATCATCCCACAACATTACTATCACTTTGTATATAGTATATTTCACTTTCTGTGAGCTCATGGAGGTCTTTCCAGGTTTTTCTGAGAGCATCCTGCTCATCATTTCTTATAGAATAATAGTATTCTATCATGATCAAATACCATAATTTATTCAGTCATTCCCTAGTTGATATTCATCCATTCAATTTCCAATTCCTCGTGCTGAGTAGAGAGCTGTTATAAAAAATGTACATTTAAGTTCTTTTCCATTGTTTAATATCTTTTGGGATACAGCATCACAAATTAAGAGATGGAAGAGGCTATACATCCCAACCTCCTTGGTTTACACATGAGGAAACTGAGACCAAGATTGATTAAGGGACTTAAAAAGGAAGTAAAAGTAGTGTATAATAGAGATAGAATTTGAACCAACATCTTATGATTTAAATTTAAATTAAAAAATTAAATTTTCCCTATTGTGCTGAGATGAATTATTTTACTGGAGTGTGCATAAGAATAGTATGGCAGGGACCACATCTTAGGACCTCCATACCTTCAAAAACTCATCTTCCCCTGCCACAGAACCTTTAAGAGTAGGCATGCTCTTCAAGAAAAAATGCTGAAAAAACAAACAGCATCTTGGAGGTATTCTTCTTTTTGTTTTATTATTATCATATGAGTGCTGGTGGATAGGTAAAAGTGAGGAATATAACTTCGTCCTGACAATCCCTCTCAGTGAAACAGAACATACAATTGCCAGCATAAAAATGGTATTTCAAATTACTATAAGTGGATATACCATTTTCAACTATAGAAAAATTGTATGAATAACAAAGAGAGAAATGAGTAGAACATTGTATACAATAATAGCAATATTGTTTTAAGGATGAGAATAAGTAATTTTGACTATTATAAATATCTTAATTATTAAGGAAATATGAAGGAAGATTTTTCTGGATCCAAAGAAATAACTGATAAATAGAAGTATGTATATAATTTGGCATATATACACACATATTTGTGCATACACACATACATATACACATGGGTGTGAATATATATACATACATTTGTGACTAATGGTAGCCATGTCTAAGACAGAGGGAAAGAAAGAAAAATTGGAAAAAAAAGAAATTTTACACATCAAATTTATTAGATTTTTTTAAAAGAATAACAAGTTATACATAATTGATTGTATTGCAATCCTTTTTATTATGTTATGGAATTGTTGTTTTATTCCATAAATCAAAAATTAAATTAAATTTTAAATAAAGAAAGTAGTATTTCCTAGGATCGATTCCTTTTGGAGTAAATAGAATCAGGTTAGTGTCTCAGCATCAACACCCTCTGTTAACTTATACTATTGGGGGAAAAAATAAAACTATTGAAAGAAATCTGCTTCATTGCCTTCATTTTCCAAATGAGAAAACTAAGGTCCAGTCTTGTTTAAGTTCATAAAAGGAATGAAGTAATAGAGTTTCTTTTTGATAGTGGTTAATGAAGAATTTTTCTTTTTTTTCTTCAGGTAGCAATTTATCAGGTGTAAGAGTGTTTTTTATGGGGAGAGGGGTGGGATTTGAGCAGGAGAAATAAGAACAGAGAAGATTAGAAATACTTGAAGCTATTAAATATTTTATGGAGACATTGACACAATGAGAATTATTGGAGGTCAAGAAATTTGTAGAATGGTAAGGAAGTCAGGACCCAAATTCAACTTCAGCAACTTCACAATTATTTTCAGATTTGGTCCTGTGAAGCATATTTCAAATAACTTCATAATTAACTGGACTTTGCTGTCATCCTTAATTTACAGTACTCTACTCTCTTAGTGACATTATATTAACACAATAGCCAATACCTAGTGAAAATGTTAAATATTTTTAATATTAAATTGCAAAAATCCTCAAATGTCTAGGAACTGTGGCTTTTGTTTTGTTTTGTCTTGTTTTTAGGAGTTTGTGCCCTTCATTTTAGGCTTGATCTCAGGTCCAAGGCTAAAAGGCTGGGCCTTTAATTTTTCCCACAACCTAGAAATATTGTTCAGAAAAATAATAATTTTCATTTGTTAACATTTTCCCTATTGCTATAGCAACATAGTAACATGTTTTGTTTTGTTTTGTTTTTCTTTCAGGTTAAGACATCCATGTCCCAAGTGAACAGATACCTGTCTTCTATCTCTGTTCTGAAACCCTTTGCAACTTTGGTCAGTGAACCCTTCCTCCTCCCCTCTAGAAGGATAAACTGCTGATGTGATGTTTGAAGTTGGGGAAACATTGGGCTGACCTTCCATGGCCATAATTCAGTTGCTGATTTTTAATTTGGTATAGGGCCCTGGGAAGGAATGAGAATCAGGGCATGAAAGACATAGGGTTTTGATGGATAACCCTACACTGAACCTGGTAGTCTGGACAAGTGGCCAAGCCCTAGATGATCTTGCCCAGACTTTTCTAGCTTATAAGACATCTGTCAGAACAGAATCCAGAGGGAATAAGATGGAAAGGAAGTTTAGCACAGAAGATATTTAAAGGAACCAAGAGTATGAGGGAAGGGCAAACTGTGACTAGGGAAGGAAACAGCTAAGGTACAGATAACAAACTGAATTTGAAGACAGAGGACATAGGTTCAAATACTAGCTCTGCTATTTACTACATGATTCTTATTTCTATTCATTGGACCTCAGTTTTGTTATCTGTAAAAGAAAGGCAATGACTATAGAATATCTTTGGTCACTTTGAGCTCAGAATCCTCTGTATGAGGGCAATAAATGTGTAGTCTGAGATGAGTATATTTCTAAGTGCCATATATATCTTTCCTTCTAGCCATCACTAACCTTGGGGCGACACATAAGACAAGGGAAACATTAACATGCGACCAGAGTCTGGAATTTATGCTTTCACAGTGCGTCTCAATTAATCAAAGATTTGCCATAAAACTCAACTGGCAGCGCTCAGTGCAGAAGCAAGTCATAAAATATGAGCTGATTAATTTCCTCCTAATTTGTATGATAATTAAAATTCCAACTTTTAATTCTGTTAATTGTCCTCCCACAAGGAGGTTGATTGGGCTTTACTAATGCCCGCTGTGAAAGTGTTCTTCCCACAGGCCCAGCATTGTTTCCTTTAAAATGAAGTGGTTTAACATTATCCTTTATACCCACAGAGAAATAGGTGTAGGTGTTTTTCTCTCTGTCCATTTCTGGCATGAGCCTTCCAAGAGCTAAGATTTTATATGGAAACCAAATGTCACAGACATCCAAACAATGTAATATCCATTAGTTATTTGGGAAAGGATATTGGAAACCATGGTAGAATAGGTTTATCTTAAGAAGAAAGGCTATAATCTAACCTATAAGTCACTAGTTGCATCTTGGGTAGTCATTTATTTTTGGGGGGAGATATTATTTCCTCTTCTCCAAAATTTATCTCATCTATACAAATCTTATGTGGTCATGGATCTTTGAAGGGTATTTAGAGGGCTTCTTTTCCAACCCCCTCATTTTACATATGAGGCAACTAAGGCACAAAGAAATTAATTTTTCAATGTCACACAGGTTCTAAGTAGCAGACTCAGGATTAGATGCTCAGGGTTTATTACAGCTACCATACTATTTCACAACATTAATGAGAATACAGGCTTTTATAAACATTTATTAAAGTGTTATATAAATATGGCTTATTACTATAATATAATCAATATGTAAGGTCAAATGTGTGAACTTCCATTTATTTAAATGAGTATGTATGGCTGTTAAAGATAATAAGGTGCCAGGACATCGGACACACATGGAAATTTGCTAAACCTATCCAAGACAAATCAGGCCAAGACAAATCAGGCCATATATGAAAGAATAAAGTTTGCAAATGAATTTCCTATGCTGTTTACTGGGTCAAAAATGGACTTTTATAACATGAAATATCAGCCTAAAAAGAATAGATAGAAGGCCAAATTCAAACTTAATCAGAAATTGGCTTTCATGATTTGAAAGAAGATTTTGATATTAATGCATCTTCTTTCTCTCACTGACAGGCAAAGGGGGTTCAACTATATACCTAGTTGAAGATACTTGGCAGGATATAGGAACTTGGTTTTGATGATTTTGCAAAGCAGTTAAACTAACAATGACTTTATTCTGTTGGTTTGTTCTTTCTTGATTGCTCTCTTGATTTCAAATGTTTCTAAATGCCTCTGTCGAGTCAATCTGGCCATTTTCTGACAAACATACTTGATGGAGGGTAGGGAAGTTTCTTCATTTGAACTATAATGAGCACATCTCAACTTAAATTACATTTCTGTTTTGCTTCTCTTGCTAAAACTATTTTAGGAGGACTGCTAGCAGACATCACAAAGTCAGGCATCAGAATGGTAGAAATGACTGACCCAACACAAACAACGGAGAGGGAAAAAAAATTATTTAGCCTTTAAGATGACTGTAAGGATATACTCATCAAATATAGTGCAAGATTACATATCATTAGTCTTGTCCTTGTTCTAACTCTGTTGAGCTCTCACTTCTTTGGAATGCCTTCCCCTTTGGAGACAGTCTCATAATAGTGGATAATGTGTCCTGCACAAGGTAGATACCTCATAAAGTCCTAGGAGACTAAGATTCCACAAAGTCAGTAGAAACTTTTCTGTGGTCCCAGATATACCAAAAACCATTTCACTTGTTTAAAATGAAATGCATGAAATACAGAAACATTTACCCCAGGGATCCTTATGGGACCCCATGGAGTACATGAACTTTAAAAAAATATTTTTAGTAACTATGTTTCAGTATAATGAGTTTCCTTGAAATCTTTGTATTTTAGACATTTTAAAATATTCTGTAGGTATTTTTAAAGTAATAAAAACTATCTATAGTCATAAAAAAGCTCCAAATCACTATCGATTAAGGAAATGTAAATTCAAATAACTCTACACTATCAGTCCAAACCTATTATGTTATCTTAATATAACTGAAAACACAAATGACAAATGTTGGAATGGATGCAGGGGAATTGATACACTATTGCACTGTTGGTGAACTTGTACATTGATTCAACCATTTTATAGAACAGTTTGGAACTATTCTCAAAGAGCTATAAAACTATGCATAACCTTGAACCAAACAATAGCATTATTAGGGCTGTATCCTAAAGAGATTTTTTTTAAAAAGGAAAAGGACCTATATGTAAAAAAATATTTATAGCATCTCTTCTAATGGTGACAAAGAATTAGAAACAGGGGAAATATCCATCAACTGGGGAATGGCTAAACAAGTTGTTGGATATGATTCTGATGTAATATTATATATTCAGGACTGGTGCTCTAACCACTGCGCAGCCTAGCTGCCCTTGCCAATTTTATTTTTCAGTGAAATATTGTCTTTTTACAATTCACCAATTTTGTTTTTCAGTGAATTGTTGTCTTTTTCCAATTCACCATTTTTATTTTCCAGTGAATTGGTGATTTTTTCCAATTCACCAATTTTGTTTTTCAGTGAATTGTTTTCTTTTTCCAATTCACCAGTCCTGTTTTCCAGTTTTTGATATTTCTGTTGCCCTGATATCAATTTATTTTCCCGTTCTTCTTCTAGCTCTCTTTTGAGATTCTTTATGCAATCTTCCAGGTAAGCCTTCTGAAAGGGAGACCAGCTTAGGTCCGCCTTTTTGGCTTCATCTGGGATGTTTTCGGACTCTCAGGATCTGGCGTCTGTCCTGCTTCCTCTCCGTAAAAGCTGTCTATGGTGAGAGCTCTCTTCTGCTTCTTACTCATGCTTTTGGTTGAGGTATCAGTCACCCGCAGGGAATACTGCCACAGTTTCAATTTGCCCTGGGGCAGTTTGCCGAGGTGACTTCTGGTCTGAGGCTGGTCGGGCAAGATCCGCACTAGGACCACGCTTTCAGCTGCTCTCTGAGAGGAATCGGCCGCTAGCCCTGATCAGCCACCAGTGCGCCTGGGTGGAAGTCGGGCTGCGAGGGAGGCGGATTTTAGGCACCCAGGAAGCCCCTGGGAGACGCCTGGGCCACTTTGCTCTGCTTGTGGGCAGGTGCTTTGGCAGATCTGCCTTTGGTAAAGGGTGGATTGAGAGCAGCTGAATGCTAAGTTTTGATATTTCTGTTGCCCTGATATCAATTTATTTTCCCGTTCTTCTTCTTTCAAAGTAGATTGTTGATAGAAGTGCATTGTAGTCCAAGTGTTTGGTGGAGCCCTCACTCCTGAACCAGTTCAGAGTCTCAATTTGTCTGTGTCTGAGGGAAGGTCTCAGGAGTTCATAGAGAGTGCTGTCTGCAGTTCGCCATCTTGACTCCGCCCCCTCCTGTATGCATTTCAAACAATAACTGAGTGAGTAATCAAGGCAATGTCCAAGCTCTGAAGTCCAAGAGAGATATCCCTATGACCTGGGCAAGCCAGAGAAGGTTTTAGTCCAAAAAAGTGGGTCTCCAAAGACTAGAATTTTTTTTAACATTTTTGTTCTCATATCTCTTCATGTGTCAGTTCCCTTCTATTGCAATGCAGAATCATACAGTCGGAGAAGACAAATATTTTACAGAAGAAGGATTTTATAGTTGTGAAAACTAAGAAATAGAGAATCATAATGATAATGATGATAAATTGGAATAATAAGGTCAGTTATCATTTCATTTGTTCTTTCAATTTTTCAAAGTATTCTACAATATCTCATTTACTCCTCACAACAGTTGTTGTTAAGTCATTTCACTTGTGGTCATTTCTTTGTAACTCCTTTAAGGGTTTTCTTGGCAAAGTTACTGGGATGATTTCCTTCTCAAACTCATTTTACAGATGAAGAAATTAAGGCAAATAGAATGAAGTGAATTGCTTAAGGTCACACAGCTAGTAAATGCCTACTGGATTTGAATTCAAGTCTTCCTAACTCTAGACCTGGCACTTTATCCACTGTACCACCTAGCTGTCCATTTGTGCATTAGAAACAAGCAAAAACACAAATCAAGGTTTGATTTACTGTTTTAATGATTGTGTAGACTTAAGTGGAAAAGATATTATTAATTTAGGTTAATTACATCCAAGGAAGTCACTGTTTAGTGCTTCATTAAGAGAAGTAAAAACTAGAGAAGCTATTGTTATTATTGTTTGTTTGTTTACCAATTCAAGTCAAGTAAAGAGTAAAAATGAAAAAAGAAAAAGAAAAAAAAAAGGTTTGAAGATAACCAGGCAGGGAGCCTGGGTAAAAATAGTTCTTCAGGAACTACTGGTGGGAAACACATGGCACAGCTTCATGGGGAGGATGAATCAGCTCTTCCCTCATTGATTTACTTCCTGTGGAGTTGCTAGCAGGGGCTTAAAGAGACAGCATATCCCAGGTGATGAAGCACTAGACTTATAGTCAGGAAGCTCTAAGTTTCAGCTGCTGGTACGTACTTGCACTATGACCTTTGTTTTACTGTCCTCATCTGCCAAATTAGGATAATACTATCATTTACCTGACAGGGCTCTTATAAAAATAAATGTAACAATGTATATTTTTTGTGTGCATAAGTGCTTTGTAAATTATAGGCATCTATAAAGTTGCCTATCATTGCTTTATAACTTTACAGAGCTTTATGTGTGATTTGAACATCGTGAAGGATGTTAGGAAGGTGGAAATCTTGACTTCTAAAAGCATATAAATTAATGGGAAGTTTAAATGATTAAGAACTTTTCTTTTTTTGGTAGCAACCCTACTCAAATAAAAATAATTGATCTTTACTTTGATGTCTTAGACAGAAATGATTAGCTTCTGCCCATTTCCCTTCCTCAATATATCAGTGGCAACTATCAGAATCAAAATTCAAAATTATTTTTTTTTAAACTTGAAGTCTTTCTTTCATATCTCACTATTCTTTTTTTTTTTGTTTTGTTTTGCTTTTTTTTGTTGAGGCAATTGAGTTTAAATGACTTGCCCAGGGTCACACAGCTAGGGAATGTTAAGTGTCTTAGACCTGATTTGAACTCAGGTCCTCCTGACTTCAGGGCTGGTGCTCTATCCACTCTGCCACCTAGCTGCCCTGCTCACTATTCTTTTTAATTAAAACTTTTTATTTTCAAAATATATACATGGATAATGTTCAACATTCACCCTTACAAAACCTTGTGTTCCAAGTTTTTCCCTCCCTTCCCGTCTTTCCCTCCCCTAGATTGCAAGTAATCCAATATTAAATATGTGGAATTCTTTTATACATATTTACACAAATATCATGCTACACAAGAAAACTCAGATCAAAAAGAAAAAAAAAATCAAAAAGAAAACAAAATGCAAGCAAACAACAACAAAAAGAATGAAAATACGATGTTGTGATCCACACTCAGTTCCCCACAGTCCTCTCTCTGAGTGCATATGGCTCTCTCCATCACAAGTCCATTGGAACTGTCCTGAATTATCTCATTGTTAAAGAGAGCCACTTGCATCAGAATTGATCATCATATAATCTTGCTTTTGCCATGTAGCTCCTGGTTCTGCTCATTTCACTTAGCATCAGTTCATGTAAGTCTCTCCAGGCATCATTGAAATCATCCTGCTGATCATTTCTTATACAACAAAAATACTCCATAGTATGCATATACCAGAACTTATTCAGCCAGTCTCCAGTTGATAGACTTTCACTCAGTTTCTAGTTTCTTGCTTCTACAGAAAGAGCTGCCACAAACATTTTTGCACATATGGGATCTTTTCCCTCCATTATGATCTCCTTGGGATACAAGACCAGTAGAAACTTTGCTGTATCAAAGGGTATGCACAATTTGATAGCCTTTAGGTCATAGTTCGAAATTGCTCTCTAGAATAGCTGGATCCATTCACAATTCCACCAACAATGTATTAGTGTCCCAGTTTTCCCACATCCTCCCAACATTTGTCATTATCTTTTCCTGTCATCTTAGCCAATCTGAGATATGTGTAGCACATCTCACTATTCTTAATGTAAAAGAGAATAATGATTCAACAATAAATCTCCAATGTTGGAATCCTAAGCAGTGGAGGAAATATTTTAGGGGATCAGTTTCTCCCCTCAGTCTAACTATGTAGGTGGTAACCTAGTCTGCCTACACATAAGGCAAGCACTGATACATAGAAGGTAACAATTGAAATATCCCCAAAAGATTAAAATGTGGAGTATGTAGTATAAAGTTCTTTGAATCTATTGCTGAATCTAAAAGATTTCTAATTAAAACAATAGGGCTTTTTATTTGGCATATTTGAGAACATATCACTAGACCTGCTTGGAGTCATATAATGAACCTTGGGAAGTGATAAGGTTGATGTCCAGCACCAAATAATGGGTAGCAATTCACATGTGAAGAATTACTTTTATTTAAGAAAAGAGGTTCTGGACAAAATAAAGAGATTTAGGAGAGCATATAGTTAGCAAGGAAAAATGTTTTAACAATTAACAAGGGAAAAGACAAGTTCCCCAATGAAACTCACAATTAACCAGGAGAAAGGGAATATACTATGAGATGAGAGTAGGTCATTAACTGGTAAGTTAAATTCATGGAGGAGTACAGCAACCTAAAAGAATTAATTAATTAAAAAGAGGGGAAAGACACCATGTAGCATGGGGGAGATTAGAAAAAAGACACCATGAATCAGAACAAGGTGGTTTGCTAACCCAAAAGGGATTCAACAAAGATGGCCCAGCCTATGACTAGATTTATGGGTTAAATTTAATCTTAGAGGTTTGACATCATAACTTGAATTTCTGATAGGATATGGTAAGATAGAGTTTCCTAAGACCTCTACAAGGATGGGACTGTAAGGTTGAGGTGATCACCATCAGTACCCTTCCCTGCTTGCCTTAGGGAGTATCAGAATTTTATCAATATTTCAGGAATTCTTTGCCAACCGCCCCTCCCCAGGAACTCAGGGAGTTCTTTCCGAGAAAGAAAAGGGCAATATGGAAAGGCTCCCAGGGCAGCATATAATCTTGAAACAGTTATAGCAATTGATACTTCTAAATGAGGACAATCTTCCAACTTATGACTTTCCCAAATTAAGGTCATATATGGATAGCTCAGATAAAAAAAAAAGTGAAGAACAGGAATGACATACAAGCTGAAACGTTACCAGGGAGTGTCATAGATATGAGGGTCTTCAGACTATAACTAAAATGTTTTTGCAAGATAATGCTTCTAGCATTTGAAAAAATATTCACACCACCTTCTGGATAGGACTTCTGGATCAAGACGTCTCTTAGATCTGGGATATTTTTGATGAATTATAGGGAGAAGGTAGATTCTTCCTAAAGCCTTCATTTGTTTTCAACCTGTGAGTTTACAGTCAATAAGGCACCAAACAGCTTAAGTTCTACAGAAAGAACAAGATAAAAATAACGGAGTGGGTAGCAGGCATGAGAAGAAAACATGGATAGAAAGGATAAGTTTAATGAAGATTTTGTCTTTAGTGTTGATTTGGGAGGGTGGCTTTCTGGATGGCAAGAGAAATAGATTATAACTGTGAAGGAACATTATTATTTTGTTAGTGTTATTCTTGTTTGGATCAGTCAAGTTCAACTCTTCATGACTCTTCTGGACCATAGCACATGAGGGTCTTCTATCCTTCACTATCTCCCAAGTCTTTTCAAGCTCATGTTTATGGCTTCCATGACACTATCTATTCATCTCATTCTTCATCATCCCCTTCTCTTTTAGCCTTTGGTTTTTCATAGTATCAGGCTTTTCCAATGATTCTTGTTTTCTCACTATATCTCCAAAGTATTCAATCTTCAATTTTAGTTTCTATCCTTCCAATGAATAGACCAGTAGTGCCTAGAGACAAATACAGAAAATAATTTGTGGGCAAGCTTAGTTTGTGGGGCAATGAAAATAAGTCAATTTTGTTTCATACACAAGGAGGTGAGGATATCATGCAGAGGGGACTGAGTATTAATAGGCTAAAACCCTAAAATCTATTATTGCCTTTTCTATCAACATGGGAAATTACCTACTAGGAAAACTGAATTGAGGAATAGCAAAAACATTTGTTAAAAATAAACTCAAACCTGTGGCCTTATTTTCACAGTTCCTGCTGGTTTGGTCAAATGTTAGCAGAAAAATGTAAAGTTCTTTAATTATCTGTCCTATAAATGTTTTGTCCTACCTAAATGTAAGAGGAAAAATAAAGACTGCTAAGATGGTCTTGGAATTCAGCACAGGTATTGGCATAAAGCAAAACTATTTAAAATCAGAGAAGTGTTGAGCCTTTCACAGGGAAGGCTGACTACAATAGATGACAAACTGGATGACATCCTTTGATTAAAAGTTCTTCAGCAGTTGAGATGGAGAGCAAATGTAAACACTTTGATAGGGGAGATA
>JAJPUD010020337.1:0-10870 GCA_023553655.1 Myrmecobius fasciatus | reverse complement strand
CCCATTCTTTAAAAGAATCTCCATGGCTAAAGTGAAGTGATACCCAAGATAAATGTGGCAGACTGATTTCCTTTTTGAACTTTTTTTCTTCAGATGTGATGATGTCATGCAGATATAAATCTTTATATAAAACATGGAACTTACATTCAAATGCAAGACCCCTCTTTGTTAGGGGTTATAATAAAAGAGATTGTCTTTTAAGTTGCCTTCTCTCATGAGGTCCATCTGAATTAGCAGTAGACTTGTGCTTGTTGTGTTATCTCTACTTTTTATTTGATCTGTATGCTCTGATCAATCTTGGAAGGTTCCTAAAACCTCAGGCACAACTTAGAAATTTATAAATGATGGATCCAGAGTTCTTCCCTAAAAAATGACAATACCAACTTACATCTGAATAGAGATTTAATATTAATATAGAATTTACCACATGAAAATTCTTATGAGATGAACATTACAAGGTTATAATTTCTATTTTACCAACAGTGAAACTGAACCCTATAGAATTTAAAGGAACCTCTCCAAGGTCATAGAATGAGTTTGAGACTAAGACAGGTTTCAAACCTAGCTCTCTTCTGTTTCCAATTATAAAACTCTTCTATCATACCACATATCATACCACATTACCTTTTTTACATACTTGAGTATTTCAAGGATTCATGATTTAATCAATATTTGGACTCTTTCCACTGACAGAGATAACAGCCCCTTAATACCTTAGTATACAGTAATTCCTAAATTACTATGGCTAAACTAATTAATCAATTATGACAAATAATTTTGTGATGAGGTTCTCCATATTTAGTAAGGACGGTCCTCAGAAAACAGAAACCTAGAACAATTCTTCGACCTTATTTGACAAGAAGGAAGAATGGTATGGGTGAAAGTGTATTGATTGTGGTGCCAAAGGACATGGTTTCAAATTCTGTATCTGATTCTTATGAACTGTATGATTTTTAGGAAAGTTATTTAACTTCTCGGTGTCTCAGTTTCCTCCTATATAAAATAAAGGATTTGAAATCCCTTTTATATTTTGGTTTATGATTCTACTTGAAATCTTTCTAACTTTAAAGTGCAACTCATGTTCCACTTTATGATCCTGGAGAATCATCCACAGTATGATGAGACTTTGGAGAAAGGAACACAAGGAGACAGAAAATATTAATTATTAATATTTAATGTAATCCATAAAGTGCTTTGCAATTTTCAAAGTGATAATGAAATGAGATATTTATAAAGGGGGAAGGGTTTTTTTTTCGTTTGTTTTTTGTTGTTCTTAATAAGGGGACAAGATGAAAAGTATCTTTACGAAATCCTATAGGTATAAAATAATCACATCTCCAAGGGGAAAAACACTTTTAAAACCCAAAGTACTTTGATTTTTGTTAAATTAATTGCCAACACCTGACCTCATTGGCAGGTCAAACAGTCTCACTTCTATTTTTTTCTCAGCCTCTTACATTCTGGGTCAATTGAATTGGGCAGTTTGGAGCAGAGTTAAAACGAGTTGTAGGAAAGAAAAGCAACTGCCTACAGCATGACACAGAGGGTACCCTTTTAACATCAAATTTTACAAACACACATTTCCATGCCAGCATATTTTGCTCTTTGTAACAAGTACTAATTATTTTCTGATAAGTTGAAGTGATGCTACACGGTTTCATTAATGGCTAAAAGACTTCTTTGAGTATCAAAACACATGGTTAGACTTTCTAAATCATCTGGAGAGCACATAAAAGCACACAAATGCCTCATCCCTATGTTCACATGGAGGAATGAAAAGGGCATTTGAAAACCTTACCCATCATTTAATATGACTGAGAGCTGTGCCTGGGTCAGTGTGTCAGGTATGTTGTACTAATAATAAAGCACCAGCCATAACAGATGAGACAAGGAAATCAATTGCAATTCCATTGGCTGTTTTCTTACATATGCTCCACCAGCTAGGCAGCCGTGACTTTATAGCAAATGCTCCATTAATATTTAAAGGTGGAGAAGGTTGCCAATTTGGACTGCCAGCTAATAAGAAGATGCTTTGTCTTGAGGAGAGAAAGATTCTCTTTGAGTCTGAGTGGCTAGCTAGCTATAATAAGAAGAATGATGATTTTCAATTGGGAGATTAATGGATAATTTGGAATTGCTGTCATTCTGACACAGTGCATGACCTTTTCATTTTGACATATTACTCCATTTCACCTCAGCCAGCTGTTATAAACCATGCTTCCAATGATAGGAATGTTGCTGGACCAATATGCCAGCTATATTCAAGAAACATCCCTGATGTTGGGAAGAAATGAAAAGGAGATGGAGAAGTTGAGGAGAGTAACCCACCTATTTCTGTCAAGATAAATTGAATTCACAGTAGCACGGTAGCCACTATAGCAATAGGTAATAACTGTTTTAGTTCCAGCTCAAAAAAAAAAAACCCAATAAGGATATATATAACAAAATGTAACAGAAGACTTTGACACTAAATTGCTATGTAATCTTGAATAAGTCATTTCTCTCTGAGTCAGTTCTTTCAAGAGTAAAATGGGGGACATGGATGAGATGATCACTAATGTCTATTCCATGACTCTGTGGATTTGTATCTACTATTGTTTTCTGTAATATAAATGGCTATTCCTGCTCTATAGGCGGGTCCTTTGGACTTTTTATTCTCATGGACATTTTGTTGTTGTTGTTGTTGTTGTTGTTACCTGGATTTTCTGTTATTGATGAAAATATTGTGATAGACAAATAGAGTACAGAGAGCATTTATTGATCAATAGAATTATGTTCCAAAGTTTAAAGAGATAAAAGACTTTTATCAGGATATCAGTTTAAAATCATTAGTGCATTTCTATGGGATATATTCCTGGAATCCTCAACTTCCTTCATATTAGTTAAGCCATCATTAACCAGACCATGCACTAACAGTCCCTACTTCTCAAATTAGAGCTTAATTACATTTTATTTTGAGATATTTTGTTGTTCTTTTCCAATATTCATAAGTTTTGCTTCCAACTGAATAGGAAGACAGAAAATATAAATATATGCTGATATTCCAATATCTATAGCTATAGTAATCTATAAATATTAATGACCTCTGCAAATATATTTTTATATATTTACTTATTGATGGTGTGACTCTGGGCTAATCACTTAATCTCTTAAATTTAGGCTTAGCTCTTTAAGACTATGCAAACCATTGCTGATCTGTACTAGTAGATTTGTATTGGAGGTTCCATAAAGGGATAAAATCAGAGGTCTGGCCCATTCCAAAAAATGTGACCACTTCTTCAGAGGGTAAATATAAGTGTTACTAAATTATTATTAGTTGGCTTGACTTAAAAAAATTCCTTTGGAAGACTCTAATGTATTTCCTCTCCTACTTTTATGCTAAAGAAAGGGAGATATTTAATCTTTGAATTTGTAAGGCCACATGAGGTAAAAAGCAATGAAGTTGGAACAATAACTTCAATGAGGGTACATAAGAGAAAGAGATATTTATAAAAGATTGCTGTAGAATGTGGGATTTTAGCTCTAATTTAAAGAAATCCAGGGAATCCAGGAAGCAGAGGGAATTCCTCCAGGGAAGAGAGCATTCCAAGGATGTAGGACAACGATTTAAAGGTTCCAGAGTTAGGAAATGGGGTTTGCCTTGTTCAAAAAAAAATGGAAAGCAGTCCTGTATCATTGAATTAAAGAATTCACCAGAGATAGAGGAATAAAGTGTAAACAACTGAAAAGGTAGAGTGGGGACCAGATTGTTAAATGCATTGAACATCAAAGAGAACATTTTAAATTTTTATCCTATAGGTGACAGATTGTTGGAGTTTGTTGAAATTAGGGGTAACAGTCACATATATATTTTAGGAAGAAAATTTTGACAGTTGAAGGAAGGCTGGATTAGAGTGGGTAGAGACTTGTTAAAAGTCAATCAAATTACAACCTATTGCATCAGTCAAGGAGTAAAGTGATTAGGGTCTGCATCAGGGTGGTGGTCATGTGAAAAAGAAATATATGTAAAAGATATTCTGAAGATAAAATTGACAAGCCTTAGCAATGCATGGGATTTAGAGGATTTAAAAGTGAAAAGTCTAAGATAACACCTAGGTCTGAATCTTGGGTAACTGAAAGAATAATAAATAACCTTACCAACAATAGGAAAGTTAGGAAGAGGGGAGTATATGTCTTAAAGGACCAGGCCCATAGACCAGGATTAACCAATTGTTGGTAACTATTCATAGTCATAGAATAGACATTAGCAATCAACTACTCCATGTTCCTCATTAGTTCTTGAAGAAACTAACACTTATAGAAAAATGATTTATTCATTTGTCCAAAGCTATATAACAAGATAGTGGCAGAGTCTTGTAACATTTGTGGATATTGATTTTAAGATACATATCTATATCTACAGATAAATAGATAGATAGATAGATAGACAGATAGATAGATAGATAGATATCAGATATTCAGTTCAATTGGTCCAGTGGTTGGAAGAATGAAGCTAGAATTTAGCTGAAAGGTGAGGGCTAATTAAATATATTTGAGAATCATCAGCATAGAGATGATGATTAAATTCATGAGGTCAATCAGTAAAATAGCATAGAAGGAAAAGACAAGAAGGCCCAGGATTAAAGTCCCTCCTGGGATATAATAATTAATGGATGTGACCTCAATGAAGTTCCAGCAAAGGACACTGAGAAATATTGCAGGGTTTTTCTAACCAATTAGAATAAGTTGTGATTTGCAACATGTTCTTAACATGGTGGATTTACTTCACTTAGCAGTTGAAATTTAAGTCTCCACTTCAAAGATGCATATTGTTTTTTTGTAATTAGAGTCTGGAAGAAGTGAATTCAAGGCAGAAGGAGTGACATAAACATGACATAAACAAAAGTATACAAAGGGGAAAAACATGAAGCATATCAGCCTGGAACATAAAGCACATTTAGATGAATAACAGAGGATAAATCATTTTTGGGGTCAGATTACCTACATCATTTTTAGTGAATGCATGGGTTAAGGGCTACACTAAGGAATCCCTACAAGTAGAAAATGAGATTTTTGGAAAACATATGAACAAGGTAGTGACATGATCATATAGTTAGAAAATGCTATTTTTAAAAAGAAACATAGTGACCATTTAAATTCCCTCATTCATTTGATGGATAATGTTACTGAGTCCCAGTAGGCTGAGTAATATGAACAAAGCCATGCAGCTAGTTCTTGAAACAGCCAGAAACAGGCTGTTCTAACTCTCAATTCAATGCATCATTCACACAGCTGAACTTAGAACAAAAAATGATCAGGAGTATATAGAGGAAATTCAGAAATAAAGTAGATGGGAAAAGAGAAGAAAAATCAGGATTCTGTTGTAATAATATAGGTTTCTAACGTGTTATCTGTAACAGTGGAAAGGAGTGAATGGATATAGGAGATAGTATGCTGGTAGAATCATCAGGACATAAAAATTATTTGGAGCTAGTGCTATAAGAGAGAGATTCTTCAAGACTGGCTGGAATGTTTCAAGACTAGCGGCTAGGGGAATAGTGGTGTCAGGAGAAATGGAGAAATCAAATGAAGGAGGAAAAGGTTTGCCATATAATATGAGCACTTTTAAATGTGTTGAGTTTCAAGGGTTAAAAGAGTAGATTTCCAGAGAGAATTTGGAATATAAATACATTTTAGGAATAATTCATAAAGAGGAAATAATTGAAGCTATGAAAATTGGTGGAGAAAGAAAAGGAGAGGATGAGTGTGAGTGGGGAAAGGATGGCTGAAAGATACAAAGGAAAGAGAGAGAGAGCAGAGAAAGAAGATAGAGAGGGAGAGAGAGAGAGAGAGAAGAGAGAAACAGAGAGAGAGGGATGGAGGGAGAAAAAGAGAGGAGGGAGAGAGCAAGTAGGAGAGAAAGAGAGAGGTAGACAAATCAAAATAAAATTAATCAAAATCCTAATGTTGCATCTTTCTTTTATCACCTTGCCCTAGTTCTCTAGTGCTTCTTTAACTACAAAAAAACCACTATATATGTGTGTGTCTCTGTGTGTGTGTGTACATAATGTAAATATAATACACACACACTAATATATGTGTATATGTATATATACATATATAGTGTGTGTGTAAGTGTATGTATGTATTTTTTAATTTGTGTCATTTTTTTAATGTGTGTCATTTTTTCTAACAATTTTTGTCCATTTTCTAAAGAGACCATTTGGCATGCCCATCAATACATCAATAGAGGAATATTTATAAGCAAATGGATTCATGAAATAAATAACCCCACAGCATACCAACAGATTTGCTAGTTTCCTATCTTGCCATAAGTGAAATAGCAGAAATGTCAAATGATCTGAGAATATCAAGATGTATTTCAGTCAGGATATATATGAACTGTTATTAGACATCTGAACAAGACCATGTTTCTGATACAAATACAATTAAGGGCTTCAGTTGTTTGGGCTGAGAGATGATGATGCATAGTTGTGAATTATGTCATAATATTGAGGGAGCAAGAGAGAGAAAGAGAGAGAAAGAAAGAGAGAGAGAGAGAGAGAGAGAGAGAGAGAGAGAGAGAGAGAGAGAACAGGGAAAACTTAACAGACAGAAAGAAGGAACTAGAGATAAGAGGAATTAAAATCCTGTACAATTGAAAAGTTTTGTCTTAAACTTGAAATTTCCTTCAATTTGTTTTTGTTCTCTTACTGCTGAAGTTAACAGTTCTAATACAATATTGAGAAATGTTGTGGATAATAGGCAACCTTGTTTCAGTGTTGATCTTATTGGGAATGCTTCTAGCTTAGCTCCATTATATATAATGTTAATTGATGGTTTTAGCTAAATGCTATTTATCATTTTAAGGAAAACTCAATTTATTACTATGCTTCCTAGTGTTTTTAATAGGAGTGGGTGTTGTATTTTATCAAGTGCTTTTTCTGCATATGTTGAGATAATTATAGGATTTCTGTTAGTTTAGTTATTGATATGGTAAATTATGCTGATATTGAACCATCACTGCATAGTTTAGTAAGTAGAAGGATGACATAATTGGACCAATATTTCAGGAAATCACTTTGGCAACTGAATGGAGGATAAACTAGAATGGAGAATAACTAGTGAAAGAGAGACAGAGCAGTAGGCTATGTCAATCATTTAAAGGTGAGAACCTGTCTTAGAGTGGCATCTGTATCAAAGGAGAGGAGATATATATATGAGATATATCATAAAAGTGAAATTGACTGGCCTTGATAAAGGTAGAGGGATAAAATAATATGGAGTTGAAATCACCTAGATTGTGAACCTGAGAAGTTGGGATGATGGCGGTACCCTAAATGGTAACAAAGAAGTTTGGAAGTGGAAAGAGTCTTGGGAAGAAAGTTAATGAGTTCTCCTCCAAATAAAATTCTCTTTTATTTCCAGATATGTCAAATTTTCCTCCTTTGGTAAAAGTGACATAGAAAACTCAGGAATACTGCCACATGAAAATGTAATTAGAAAACATTTAACAAAATAAGTAAAACTGTGATAGAGCATAGCATTAATTTCTCATTTTCTATTTGAATAGATATTTTAAAAGGTTTCAAAGAATGGGAGAATTTCAACAGATTTGGGAGGGATTCAAATTTCAACTATAAATAATGGCATAAGCAAAGCACAGAGATAAAAAGAAAAAGGATTTTGTGAAATTATGTTTTTATTATGTTTCTATAGGAAATATGTTGTGAAGTGGTCTAAAATAAAGCTTATAAACTGGAGCTAAATTATAGGGCTTTTCCAACACCAAGTCAAGGATTTTGGTCTTTACATTACAATTGAAAAAACATTATAAAGAGTTTGGAAACAAAAGAAATCTACTAGATGTGTACATTAGGACTATTAATCTATCAGTGTTTAGAAGAACAAACTGAACTTGAAGACAAACGGATTAGAAGATAACTATAAAATGCAGGTAATAAGGACTTGGACCAACAAGAAAATGAGAATTTCTGAATTGGTGCTAGATAATATATGAAAATTGAATCCACATACCTTGGGAATTAATTATATAGAGAATAAGAGAAAAAATGTAATATTTAACTGATAATTTGAGATGGGGCAATTGGAAGAATATTAATAATGTTAGTAGCAATAGAGACATCAGAGGAGAAAGGAAAATAATGGGCTTGTATTCGGTGCTAGCAGCAAATACAAAAGATATTCAGTTGGCCATTGGTAATTTGATGATCAAATTGAACAGATATTTAATAAACATTGGGTCTGATTCTTATGAAAGCAATCAAGGTCAGAGATACAAATATGTAAGTCATCTTTACTACCTGATTTTATGATTTGATTCTTAATTTATAAAAAAAAAACTTGCAACTTTATTCAGCCAGGTGTACTTATTGTCCATAGCACATTATAGTTCTCTATCATCTAAGAAAATATAGGTCTTATTTTTTTCTGCCTTCTTTTAAAAATAGGATTCTTTCCCAAGGTCCTGAGAATTTTCTTCATGTAGATGTTATCTCTCTGTAACCTAGTCTGCATCCTCCCTGGAGATAAACTATAACCTTGATGTATAAATACATAACAGTATCCTGTTCCCTTTTATGAAATGTATTTGTAATGTCTGCATCCATAAACTACAATGTAAGTACCCTGAAATAAGGATTGTTTCATTCTTTGTGATTGTGATTACTGAACTCATTCTGTAGCCCTCCTGAATGTATTATATGGAGGAGAATGGAGTAGTAACATAAAAAAATTAAATTGACTAATATGGTATTTTTTGCATGTTGCCTACTACACTAACCATAGTATAAATAATGGGAGTAATTGGCTAAGTGCAGTGCATTTTTAATATTGGATACAAGATCTGATATGCAGATAAGTTTGTGCATTTAATGCATATGAATCTTGGATAAATCCTGAGAAGAGGACAGTCATCCAAAGAATAGAAATTAACAAATGTGATCCCAATTTTAAGGGAGAAAACTGAATTTGAGGAACTTTGGCAAAAAATTATATGAATTATTTATTCAATAGATAGGTTTATAAACAATGCAATGCAAATAACCAGAAAGAGAAAGTTTAGTTAAGTACATTGCTAGCTGATTTAGCAACTAAAATTAAAGAATGATTGTGTGCTGTGGTTTCCATCTTAAGAATCTTAAGATATCTCTGACTCTTGATTTTCTTAATCCTCTATGTCTATTCAGTTACCATGTCTTTATGAATTCCCCTTAACAACATTTCTTACTTTAATCCCCATTTTCACCAATCATATTACAATCATCCTGATTGAAATCTATATCACTTCTTTCTTATACAATTTCAATGTCTTTCTAACATAGTTTATTCTCTTTCCAGTTCATCCTCCCATATTATCACCAGATTTCTTAGAAACATGTTGCCCCCCTGAATCAGTAGCTTCTTATTGCTTCAAAAACAAATAATAATCTCCTTTATCTAACATCTGAAGCCTTTCATAATTTTGTTCCACTCTATCTTTCCAGGATGATTGTGCTTTATTTTTCTGTATACTATCTATATTCTAGACAATCTGACCTCCTAGCTGTCCTCCATGCTCCAGCACCTCTACCACAATTTAATACAGGCTATCCTCATATTCAATTTGCTCTCCCTTCTCATTACTGTCTTTTAAAAACTTCCTTCAAAGTTTGGTTTTCCTATAGGTCCTTCAAAATATTTCTATTTTATTCTTCCCATTGTTCATGTCCACATTTCTAGTCACTTTGTATTTAAAATAGGAATATTTTATTTTTAGTTGTCTGTTCTGTGTATGTGTCATATTCTACCAATAGAATATAAATATTTTAGGATGGAAAAAATAGCTTTTACCTATGTGTACACAGTTTATAGCATATGATATATACACACTTAGTAAATTATTCTGGTATTAGGTAAAAAGCCATATATTGATGTCAACTTGGAGGTATATGATCAATGGTATGCTCCAAAGCTCTGACATCCCTATCCTATTCAATATTTGGAATAATTATCTAGGAAGACATAAAGAGCATTTTAAAATGCAAATGGCACTAATCCCAGAGGGATAACTAATATGTTGGAAAAGTGAATAAGTATTGAAGGAATCTCAAAAGAATGAAACATTGAACACAACAGAAAAGAAGATGAGAATCTGAAAGAATAAATTCAAAGTCATATACTTAGGTTAAAAAACCTTCTGTACAAATATGTAAGAACAAAAGTATTTTAAATGAATGTTGGCAGGGATGTGGGAAAACTGGGACACTAATACATTGTTGATGGAACTGTGAATGGATCAAACCATTCTGGAGAGTAATTTATAACTATGCTCAAAAAGGTTATCAAACTGTGCATTCCCTTTGAACCAGCAGTGTTTCTATTGGGCTTATATCCCAGAGAGATCTTAAAGGAAGGAAAGGGCCCCACATGTGCAAGAATGTTTGTGGCAGCCCTTTTTGCAATGGCTAGAAACTGGAAACTGAATGGATTCCCATCAATTGGAGAATGGCTGAATAAATTATGGTATATGAATGTTATGGAATATTATTGTTTTGTAAGAAAAGACAAGCAGGATGATTTCAGAAGCCTGGAGAGACTTGCATGAATTGATGCTGAGCGAAATGAGCAGAACCAGGAGCTCATTATACACCTCAACAAGACTATATGATGATCAATTCTGATAGACATGGCTCCCTTCAACAATGAAATGTTTCAAACCAGTTCCAATTGTTCAGTGAAGAAAGCCATATACACCCAGAGGGATATGAAATGTGGACCACAACATAACATTTTCATGCTCTCTATTGATGTTTGCTTGCATTGTGTTTCCTTTCTCTGATTTTTTTCTTGTAGATACGATTTTTCCTGCACAACAATAAGTGTGGAAATA